>JBCEWC010012086.1:0-16136 GCA_038996855.1 Solanum aculeatissimum
AAAGGGATTTTGGTAATTTTTTAATTTGGTAGGGAATATTTGAAATTATCGTAAGATATGTTGTGTATTTTGGTAAAATTTCCTTATTATTATATAATAATACAAAGGGCCATTTGCCCACTGAAGTTTTAGCAAGCGAATCGAGTGTTCTTCTTCTTGTCATGATACACTTCTAAAAGCCATCTAATACACGCTAAATATTTTTTTCGTTTTATTCTATGTTAACACTAAATATATTTTAGCAATAACGACATTTCTCCAACAACTAAGGCAAATGTTACAAACATTGAGATGTGTGATCAATGCTAAGAAAAAAATGTATTAAAACAAACACAATTGTACAAGGAAAAATTTACTTAACGTGACAATATTGACAATATCACACATCACAACGGATCCAAGTTGCTCACCATGGGTGAAGCAAGGGTGCATGTACTCGTCACTCAATTTCAGTAGCACTATATTTAACCCAAGGTATGGATGTTTACAAGATTCATAGGAGGCAAAGTTGATTTTAAAATTTGGCGTGCTGTAAATATATATGAATTGTTTCGAGTGAATAATATATTAAAATATTCAAAATATCAAGATAAGTCCATCTCTAAAATTGAAACTGTTTAGAGGAGATTTTGAGTTGGTTGGGATTGAAAGATTCCATAAGCTATTAAAACTTCTTCAAAGCCCGATTTTAAAATTGACGTGCCGCAAACGTAATTGTTTCAAGTGGATCATATACCAAAAGATTCAAAACATTGAGAGAAGCTCATATCTAAAATTTGGGACTAATTAGAAAAGATTTGAGTTGATCGAAATTGAAAAAAATATGAATATGTAATAACTTTTGTTTAAATGGCATGTTATGATTGATATGAATATAACCAGGTGTCACGCGAAAACTAGCAAAGCAACCTCGAAAAACGATGACTATGAAGATAAATGAGAAACATACCATAAAAAGACATAATAATTTAATGTGGTTCGGTCAACCGACCTACATCCACAAGAGGAAATGAACAATTCACTATATAAAAGAGAGTACACAACATCGAGACTCGAGATAAATAACCTCACCAATTCACTCGGAATACAAAGAGGTTCACACAAGTGTTAACATAACACTTGTGACTTACTGTTTCTCTCCCTACACAAAACTTTCAAGTCCTCATGGCTACGTTATGAATGTTACCAAGTGAGAAAGAATGAACCTCTATTTATAGAGTCATAAACCTTTTCCTACTAGAAAAAAGATTCACCAAATTTGGAGAATTTCTGTTTTTCTTTTCCTAAAAGGAAACCCCAATTATGATAAGAAACTCAGAGAAAAAGCACAACATGACATATATGGATATATATATACATCTCGATGCGTAATTATATATATACATAAACAACAAATATGAATGTAAATACAATATCATTGATGTATAATTATACATCATATATAGATATTTAATTTAACACTATTGATTCATTATGTATACATACATGTGACCATTTTTATTAGATTTTTTTTATATCACATGTACAATTTTTTATGTATGAAGTTCATAACTTTATTTTTTTAATTATGGTCATCAAACAAGTGTCATATTCAATCATCGCTCCGATCTGAGTCACTCTAATCCTCTTATGAGCCTTACCATAAATAAGATATTGATGTTATCCAACACTTATCCAGTTCCATATTTTAATGTAGTTTGGTGTACAATATGGGTTAGTTTTTTTCCATCTCGTCTACCTGCGGCTATTTGTTGAGTAGGACCCTCCAAATGGAGGGTCACATGAAAATTTTAATTCAAAAGAAGTTGCAACTCTTCTTTATTTGTCAAAACAGACTGCAATGTCTCCTCCTCATTTGTCAAATGTTGTTTAACAATTTTTGACAAATGAAACTAAATGCCCACCTACTCCTATTCATCTTTTACTATATATAGAGGAGCAATTTTGCTCCTAGAATGTAGAGAAAGACACACTAAAAAGAGAAGAAAAAGAAAGAGAGCCACAGAGAGAAAGAAAAATATGTTGAGTATTTTCTTCTGTGAGATATACCATATACTATAAAATAAAATAGTCTGTAAAGAAAAATAGAGTGTGTGTGCTTAGGAAATATTTTCCTAAAAGAAATAGTGAGTGACAAAAATAGTGAGACTATTTTTGATTTTATCTCTGAGAGCCTACTATTTGTAATAGTAGAAGTAGTTGTACAGTTGTGCCTACTATTTGTAATAGTAGAAGAAATAAATAACAGAAGTGGTGATTTGTGGACGTAGCCCAAAAATTTTAGGTGAACCATGTTAAATTTTCTAGTGTCTACTTTGCTCTATTTATTCCTCCTAAATTTTATTGCTCACTCCGCTGCGTAGGTCCCAACAAGTGGTATCAGAGTCTAGTCTAGGTTCATGGCAATGGAGGTAAAGACGAGCAAAATGATCAATTTGAACGGTTTAAACTACCGTATCTGGAGAAGCAAAATGAAGGATCTTCTCATGGTTACGAAGATGCACTTGCCGGTATTCTCTATCGCCAAACCAGAAGAGATGTCCGAAGATGACTAGGTGTTTGAGCATGAACAAGTTTGTGCCTATATTCGACAATTTATCGATGATAACATTTACAATCATATTTGTAAAAAAATTCATGCTAGAATACTGTGAAACAAGCTGGAGAAGTTGTATGCTTCAAAGACCGGCAACAACAAACTATTTTACTTGACTCAATTGGTAGAAGTAAAATATCAAGAAAGTACTTCTGTAGCTGATCATCTAAATAACGTAGAAGGAATTGTGGATCAATTGTCGACAATGGTCATAAAGTTTGATGATGAGATAATTGCTCTTATGATTTTAGCTTCTTTACCTGAGTCATGGGAGACTCTGAAAATTTCCTTGACAAATACTGCATCAAATGGCGTAGTAAGCATGGAAGCTGTTAAGAGTAGCATATTAAATGAAAAAATGAGACGTAGATCTCAAGGTTCAACCTCTTTCTCACAATCAAAAGTTTTGGTTACTGAAAAGAGGGGGAGAAACCAATTTAAGGGTTCAATCTCCAGAGACAAGAGTAGAGGAAAATCAAACAAATATGCAAATTTTGAGTGTCGTCACTGCAAGAAGAAAGGTCACATTAAGCGATTTTTTTGAAAATTAAAAAATGAACGGCAAAATAATAAAGACAAGAAGGGAGAGGTGAACAGTGATGATGAACGAGAAAATCTTGTCAAAGAGTTCAACATCAGCTGCGACAGTGAGATTGTTAGTCAATTAATCCAAGAGACAAGTTGGGTAATTGATAGTGGGGCCACCATTCATGGCACACCACACAAACAACTCTTCTCATCTTACACACATGGAGACTATGGTGTTGTAAAGATGGGAAATAAAAACTTGTCAAATATTATAGGCAAAAGAGATGTCTGTTTGAAAATGGAGAACGACATGAAGCTTCTCCTAAAGGATGTTAGGCACATACCTGACATGTGCCTAAATTTGATCTCTATAGGCAAGCTGGATGATGAAGGTTTCCAAAATAGTTTTGGAAATGGAAGATGGAAGCTAACCAAAGGCTCCCTTATCATTGCGAGAGGGCAAAAACTTTCAAAACTATATGTGATGCAAGCAAAGGTATCTGATGTATCTATAAATGTGATGGAAAATAAAAATACCGCACGTTTATGGCATAAAAGACTTTGTCACGCTGGTGAAAAAAGGATGTCCAAGTTGGTGAAAGATAAAGTTCTACCTGAATTAGATCAGGTATCCTTGAAGAAATACAAAGATTGTCTAGCTGGGAAACAAAACAGAGTCTCGTTCCATAGCTCTCCACTATACAGAATGGAGAATGTCTTGGATCTGATTCACTCTGATGTGTGTGGTCCACTGTCAAAGTCCCTTGGTAGAGTCAAATATTTTGTGACCTTCATCGATGACCATTCGAGGAAGATGTGGGCTTATACCATTAAGCCCAAAGATCAAGTGCTAGAAATCTTCAAATAATTTCATGCCTCAGTTGAAAGAGAAACTGGAAGAACATCAAATATGTTTGCACAGACAACGGCGGAGAGTATATTGGATCATTTTATGCTTAATGCAAAAAGCATGGTATTCGACATCAAAGGACGCCTCCAAAGACGCCACAGTTGAATGGTTTAGCTGAGAGGATGAATCGAACTTTGATAGAAAGAATAAGATGTTTACTCTTTCATTCAAAACTAGATAAATCCTTTTGGGGTGAAGCTCTACTTACAACAGTGTATGTGCTAAATTGCTCACCTTGTGCCCCTCTTTAATATGAAGTTCCAGATAAAGTTTGGTCAGGCAAGAATATTTCTTACAAATATTTGCGAGTATTTGGGTGCAAATATTTTGTTCATGTTCCGAAGGAAGAAAGACAAAAGCTTGATGTCAAAACACGACAGTGCGTGTTTATTGGCTATGATCAAGATGAATTTGGCTATAGGTTCTATAATCAGTGCACAAGAAACTGATCAAGAGTCGATATGTTGTCTTTATTGAAGATCGAACCATCAATAATATAAACAAGGCAGACAAGGGGGATTTTACTCCTACAGATGATTCAACAAGCTTAAGGTTGAATCTTCCGATAGAAGTACCTACTCAAGTTGAAGATGAGGTTCATGATGACCATGTGCAGGATGCAGATGACGTAAGTATTCCCAGGGAAGATGAATCAGAAGAAGAGGATGTTGATGGTGGTCACACTCAGACACCAATGTCTGGAGAATCTCCAGTACCCTTAAGAAGATCTAGTAGGAATGTGCAACATTCTACTAGATATCCAACTGATCAGTGGGTTATACTGACTGACGAGGGAGAACCCGAAAGCTTCGATGAGGCAATGGATAATGAAAACAGAGAAAAATGGATGAAATTCATGCAAGATGAAATTAAATCCTTGAATGAGAATAAAACGTTTGCTCTCGTGAAGTTACCCAACGGTAAAAGAGCATTGAAGAACAAATGGGTGTTCAGAATCAAACATGAAGAACACAGAGTCCATCAACGCTTTAAAGCAAGATTGGTCGTCAAAGGTTTCAATCAAAAGAAGGGCATTAACTTTGACGAGATATTTTCACCTGTCGTGAAAATGACATCTATTCGTACTGTGCTAGGGTTAGCTGCAAGTCTCAATCTAGAAATTGAGCAAATGGATATGAAGACTGCCTTCCTACATGGAGATCTAGAAGAAGAAATTTACATGGAACAACTAGAGGGTTTCAAAGTGAAGGGAAAAAAGGATTATGTCTGCAGATTGAAGAAAAGTTTATATGGCTTGAAACAGGCACCAAGACAATGGTATAAGAAGTTTGAGTCTGTTATACGAGAGCAAGGTTTCAAGAAAATCACTGCAGATCAATGCGTGTTTATCAAGAAATTCTCTGAAGATGATTTTGTTATCCTTCTACTATATGTAGATGATATGTTGATCATTGAAAAAAATATTTCAAGAATCAACAGCCTAAAGGTACAATTGAGTAAGTCTTTTGCGATGAAAGACTTGTGATCAACAAAACAAATTCTTGGCATGAGAATTACAAGAGATAGAGGCACCAAGAAGTTATGGGTATCTCAAGAGAAGTATATAGAAAAAATACTTCAGAGATTCAATATGGACAAGGCTAAAGCAATTAGTTGTCCTCTTGCTAATCACTTTAGATTGAGTTCCAATATGTGCCCTATACTGACAAGGAGAAGGAAGAAATAGTTAGAATACCCTATGCCTCAGCAGTTGGATGCTTGAAGTATGTCATGGTGTGTACACGGTTAGATATTGCTCACTCAGTTGGAGTAGTGAGTCGTTTCCTTTCAAATCCTGGAAATGAACATTGGGAAGCTGTCAAATGGATTCTCAGGTATCTTCGAGGAACATCCAAATTATGCTTATGTTTTGGAGAGGCAGAACCTGTGTTAGTTGGATACACAGATGCAGATTTAGCTTGTGATGTTGACTTGAGAAAGTCTACATCAGGCTACCTGATTACATTTGCAGGGGGAGCTGTGTTATGGCAGTCGAAATTGCAAAAGTGTATTGCATTATCATCTACAGAAGCAAAATTTATAGCAGCAACAGAAGCTTGCAAAGAGCTATTATGGATGAAGAAGTTTCTTAAGGAACTTGGTGTCAAACAAAACAAGTTTGAGATGTTTTGCGACAATCAAAGTGTCATTCATCTTTGCAAGAATGCCTCCTTTCATGCAAAGTCAAAACACATTGACGTAAGATATCGTTGGATAACAGATGCATTGGAGAAGAAACTACTACAACTTCAAAAGATCCATACTGATGAAAATGGATCAGATATGATGACAAAGATTTTGCCAAGAGAGAAGTTTGAGTATTGTCGAACAGCCGCAGGAATGATAGAGCCCTCCATTTGTCGGGAGTGGGAGAATTGTTGAATAGGACTCTCCAAATGGAGGGTCACATAAAAGTTTTAATTCAAAAGAAGTTGCAACTCTTCTTTATTTGTCAAAACAGACTGCAATGTCTCCTCTTCATTTGTCAAATGTTGTTTAACAATTTTTGACAAATGAGACTAAATGCCCACCTACTCCTGTTCATCTTTTACTATATATAGAGGAGCAATTTTGCTCCTAGAATGCAGAGAAAGACACTAAAAAGAGAAGAAAAAGAAAGAGACCCACAGAGAGAAAGAAAAATATGTTGAGTATTTTCTTCTGTGAGATATACTATAGACTATAAAATAAAATAGTTTGTGAAGAAAAATAGAGTGTGTGTGCTTAGGAAATATTTTCCTAAAAGAAATAGTGAGTGACAAAAATAGTGAGACTATTTTTGATTTTATCTCTGAGAGCCTACTATTTGTAATAGTAGAAGTAGTTGTACACTTGTGCCTACTATTTATAATAGTAAAAGAAGTAAATAATAGAAGTGCTGATTTGTGGACATAGCCCAAAATTTTTGGATGAACCACGTTAAATTTTTTAGTGTCTACTTTGCTATATTTATTCCTCCTAAATTTTATTGCTCACTCTGCTGCGTGGGTCCCAACACTATTAGGGATGACAATGGGGAGGTGCGGGGCGGATATGGGACGGGTTTAGAGCTATGCGGGGCGGATGCGAGTTTAAAGTTATGTGGGGCGGGTTGAAGTAACTATTTTTAAGACTAATGCGGGGCGGGTTGCGGGTTAAAAAAATAAAATAGGAATTCGAAGAAAATTAAATATTTGTAATTAGTAAAAATCAAAGATATAAACTTTTTATATTAAACATTGACTTTAATTTTATTTTATTTTTTTAAATTTAAATTATACATGTCCGGTAAATTATTAGTTGTTGAAATGTTAATTAGAAACTTTTAATTAACGATTAAGAAACAATTGTTGAAATATCAATTAAAAATAGTTAATTAGTGAAATTTTTTAAAAATTATGAATTCTAATTTTTTATATTAAATACGATTAAAAAAATAAAAGAACTTAAAAATTTAAGCAGAACAGATCTATGTGAGATGAGGTAGAGCGAGTTGAAAATGAAAAAAAATCATCATGCAAAACAAGTTAAAATGATTTAAAAAAATTACGAGTTAAGCTCAACGTGTCCGCACCCACTGTCATTTGAGATGTCGTTATCTTGCAAACTTCATTATGCACTTCACTGGTGACTATGTCAGATTGTTATGAAATAATGTTCAGTACAAGTTGAGGTGTGGCATGTTAATATAATAAAATTAAAGCCCCTTTTCTTGTCTAGTGCCTAAAACTAAAAGACAAGGGGCAGCTATAACTGTGAAGTCAAGCCAAAGTTTGCTCAGATCAGTCCTCGTTGGAAATGGAGATATAATGCTTTGTCACCTTCTTGTTTACTTGCAATGTGATTCATCCCTTCATTTTAACTTATACACTTTAGATTTACATATTCTTAAAAAATAAAATTAATATATTCATTTTATTATAATATTTATATTAATTAATATTTAATATTAAATCTTTTAAAAAATTAAAGAATAAATAACTAAAGTTAAGTGAAAAATATAAGAAAATAATTATTTTTTTAATATATTAAAATTAATAAATAAAAAATTATTTTTAAAATAGTGAATAAGTAAAATTGGACCGGTGAAATAAGTCACATAAATAAGCAAGTTGATTAATACAAACATAAAATCCGTTTGGTCCCATATGATACTTCTGCTAGCAACTTTTGTTCTTTTATGCTCTCGAAAATGGGTTTTATTTATTTATTGTTATTCTATTTTAATTTATTCTTGAATAACACTCTTGAAAACAGATAAAATCATGAATCTTTTTTATCCAAATATATCCATATTGTTTTAGTGATGATTTTGCCTTCCAATCGAAACTCTATCGAAAGTCTTCTCAATCGAACATTTTATAAAAAATATCACATTTTTTAATTTGAATATATGATCTTAAAAAGTTTCTAAACCTCTTATCACTTATTACATTTTATTTCAAGTCATTATTTAAAAAACTAGTTTCTCTTTTATTTACACAAATATAGTTTTTATTTTTTTAATGTCATCCAACTGATGACCTGTGTATATCATCTCAATGCATGTTCAACTGGAATAAAATTAGATAAAAAAAACGGCTGCCACAAGGTGAATTAGACTGTAGTCCACTTGCATTCGATTTCTGGCAGATGGGTCTATGATCATAAATTTTTAAATATTTTTTATAAATTATTTTTGAATGAAATTTTATCATGTATTTAGTCATACATTTTGAGATAAAATATTTAATTTTTTAAAGAAATATGATTTATATCATAAGTTTTAAAATTATTTTTTTAAAAATTATATTTTTATATTATTATTTTATAATAAACATGTTCCATAGAAAGTCACGACAATGAACATAAATAATATGAATCTCAAAGAGAATAAAGAAAACAAAAAAAAAAATACTATTGATTTGTATACAAAAAACTACTATTACTATTTAAAATTGAAAGTTATTTTAGAGAACAAGTTGGATAAAATATGTACATAACTATGTAAATTTTGTTTAATAAACTAGGGCTGAAATTTAGTCAAAATTATAAATAATGGGTATTACTTTTAAATATAAAAATTTATGGTGACTTTTAAATTTTTTAAAATTCTCAAATACTAGTATTTGACCTAGCAGATACTAATTTTTACTAATATTTATAAATTAGGAATGTTTGATAAATATATCTGTCAAGTAATGACAAATTGTATGGACAATCATCATTTCTCAAGTTTTTTCCCATATATTTGAAAATATTTGTGTCGAAAGGAAATTGTATTAAAATAAGTGTAATCTTAGCAACAAAAAGAAAATTATATCAAAATAATTATCTTAGAAATTAAGACAAGAAATAACATATTTTTTCAATTATACTTTTATGCTTCATATTCTTAATTGTTTCAATTTTAAGATATATTTATTTAATAGAAATAGTTTGATAAATTATATATTATATTTATTATTATTTTTAAATAAATATAATATTTTTTTTAAAAATGACACGTATTTTAGGACGAACAGAATATTCAGGTTGGCCTGATGGATAGTACAATCATAATATAAGGAGGGAATTTTTTTCTCTAAAAGAAGTCCAAACGTTGAATCGAATCTAATGCATGATTTGAGATCTTAGGCTGTTTTACGAGTACAATGTATGAACCCAATTGAGCCGTTTTGAACTTGTCATTTGTCAACTATCAAGTGTGCCTTTGTTTAAATATATTTGTTTGATACAAAATTTAAGAAAATTAAAAAGATTTTTAAATTTATAATTTTAAATTAAATATATATAAAATATTTTTTTAATTTTGTGATCTTAAATATATTATGAAAAAAAAATTAAACTTAAAGAATTGTCAAAAAAGAAAGATAAACAAATTGAAGCGGAGAGAATAAAAAAAGTAGAACTTTTAGAAATCCGTAGGGTCAGGAGCAAATTACATTCTACCCCTACCTTTTCAATATATAAAAATCCCTTAAATTTGGTGGAATTTGAATACATTCCAAAATGTTTTGTTACATTATTTTTCGATTTTGGATACATTTCTCAACATCCTGATACATCACATATCGATTTTAAATACATCATTCAATGTCTCGCTACATCACGTATGTCCCGATACAGCGCGTATGTCTCTATATATCGCGTGAAGTGATGTATCCGATTAATACATCATGTGAAGTGATGTACCCAAAAATATGAGAGAATAGAAATTTTTGTAGTGTTTTGTTTTAAATGATGAAGAATTTTAAAGAATATGCCAATAAATTATGCATGTAGACAATTTTTGGACTAGTAAATATTTACCCAATGATTTTTTATCTGCTAAAAAAGTATATGGAAGTTATATGGGCCGGACACAAAGAACCCAATGAACATACTTCTTTTGGTTCCATTATCCTAATCCGGTCCATTGAACCCCTAATAATAGAAAATATACAAGATAATGCACAAAATAAATAAACCCTTAGGATAAAAAAAAATGAACCCTCACAATCCTTTATAAGTTCCTTTTGTTTCCTATTTTCAATTCCTTTTTACCCATTTCGACTTATACACTATTTTCTCATCAAAGGTTAGTACATAATACCACTTCAATTGTACAATCAAAATTCAACATCACCCATAGTGCTACTAATTTTGTATCAATATCCTTAATCTATATATCTAATGATTTTTTTTTATGTATGGAATTGAAGAAAATATTTAGTTGAATTATGGGAAGAGCAAAAATCGAGATAAAGAGAATAGAGAACAAGACAAATCGAGGTGTGACCTACTCAAAGCGTAGGAAAGGGTTAATTAAGAAAGCCTATGAGCTGAGTGTGTTGTGTGATACTGATGTTGCTTTGCTCATGTTCTCTCCTACTGGCCGACTCACTTCCTTCTCTCCAAAACAAAGGTGCTACGTAGATTTTTTTCATATAGATTATGATTTTTATCTATTTTTTTCGAGTTTGATTTCGTATATGATTATTTAATTAATAATTAATGTAATTTTTTTATAAATTTATTTTTTTAGAAATAATTATTAATTGACTCATCCACTCTGAATTTCGTGAAAAGTACAAGCTATAACAATATTAATATTAGTAATAGTTCAATTTATGATGATCAGGATTCTTATCTGGATAATAATAACATCATGAATCTAGAAAATTTTAAATTGCAATTGCTTGATAAAATAAATAAAAATAAAAAAATTTAATTCAAAATTAAAAAGTCAATAAATAAATAAGAAACTAATAAAAAATGAATACAAGAAAAGATGCGTCCGCCTTCTAGATTAACAAATCATTAAATTCATAAATTGACTGAGTGAAAAGATAAAAAGAAAAGAAAAAGGAATTGTCCATCTTGGACTGGTATGACGTCCCTCAACATATGTCGGCGCCTACAATTGAATTATTAGCAATATTCTTGCATTTTTAAAGAAAATTAAAGAAGAATACGAGTTAAATATCTTTAATTTCTCTCTATTTTACTTAGAAACCACTCACTTATATGGGTGTTACTGGCTAATTAAACAGAATCGAAGATGTGTTTTCTCGTTTTTTAAATCTCTCTGAACGTGAAAGAGGGAGGTACGCAATCAAATTCTTGATTATATAAATTTCTCAAATTTGCTACTTTTTTAATTTTTCCCTCCTTATCCTATTAAATAAAATTACTATTTTTTCTGTCATTAAAATATACTACTAATATTTCTGTCTTGCAGGGACTTAATTAAAAATCTATATCGAGATATGATTACGTGGCAATCAAATGTTTGTATCCTACGTGTCAACATATAACATATTTAACGGTGCATGCCTAATAATATATGGTTATAATAAAATATGTGATTATTATTGATAATTTCAGTTGTGCTATTAGTTAAAAAAAAGTTCCTTTTTCGATTTTCTTTTTGCATGTCTTCTACAAAAAGATTTAGTAGTTTTACTCTAGATCTATATTCGTAAAGAAATATTTATTAAATAGATCTATAATAGTTGATTTCAGCCTTAGTTTAAATTCTAAATTTGTTGGTCGATTTAGGACCAGATTTGAAATTATTTCTTTTCTATTATTTGAGTAAATTATAAATTTATCGCGATACCAACTATCTTATTATTCATTTCACTTTTTGAACGTGTTTATCATAATCTTCATGTATTAACTAATTACTCTTACTTTTTCTTGTCCCTATATGTTTTTGATCATGTCGACCTTCCAGTGCTCTCCTAGATAGAGAGGTAAGATGAGAATGTTTTGACATATTGGTGAATAAGTTTTTGGTTTTCTAGTTTTAGATATATTATTTCAATCTCCAATTGTGTTGATGGTACGTTTAGTAATGAAATACTAAACAGCAACCTTAGCAAATAATATTACCAATGTATGGCTAAAAATTTAAATATAATACAAACCTACTTCAACAATGATCAAGATCTTAGAAAAATAAAAGAGAAATTAAAGGACCATGTCTATCTCAATATTCATGTGCTAAAAATTTCAAGAAACTTAGCTTTTATATCTCACAGGTGATTATTTTTGGCAAGAAAGAGAGTCGACATAACAATTATCTAAAAGTTCTTTATGATAATTCCAAATATTCTATTATATATTAGTGTGAAGAAGCAGATAGTTGTTGGATGATATGACTGCTTCAACTGTTTGGTTAAGTAGACAATGGTTGATTGCCATGTTTGTTTCATCTGCTTGATTTTATATTATTTTTATTAATAATTTTTTTCGCTGTTTCAATTATGTTTTACAATATTGTCCCTGATAAATCATTTTTTTTAGTTATTTTAACTATATTTTATAATATCACGTTAATTAATTATTTTAAGTCATATAAATATCAGAATTATGATAAAACAAATACCAAATGATAAATTATCTGATTGTCTCTCAAAATTTTATATTTGCAACATAAATTGAAAAAAATAAATAACATATACTATTTAAAAATAACATAAAATGTGCTATAAGTGACAATAGTTAACAACTTAAATTTTTTAAAATATGTATATAAAACATCTACTAGTGTTTGTGTTGAGTCTGTAGACTCCTATGACTAGTATAATTAATATATTTGGAATTATCATAAAAAACTTTTAGATAATTATTATGAGACAATAACAAAATGTTAAGATAATAAAATATACAGTCAAAGAAACTTGGGGTGGGGGGATTTAATTTCTCTTCAAAATTGATGCACATAAAAATTGAATTGACTTTGTATTAAAGAAGAACTGAAGTTGCTCTATAAGCTACTTGTAATTTGCTGGTAGATAACGATGGAGCAAGAATTTTAATTAAGAAATTTAAAATTTAAAAAAATTAACATATTAATTAATTAAAGAAGATTCGGATGAACTTTCTAATCATAAAGTGATTTGGGCCTTCTTTATAATAATCTACTTGCAAAACTACTTATAGAAATTTATTTGTAAATCTATTTCTAAATTGTTTACAAACTTCTTCGGGAAGTTGTAGGAGTATGAATGGATATCCATAGTACAACGTACTTATAACAGTCCCCTTGGATGTTCATTAATAAAAAATGTCCCCCGTTAAAATCTTATTAGAAAAAAGATCAGTCGAAAAAAATTCTAATGAAGAAATAAAAGTACTCATATCTAAAAATATTATATTTGCTGGATGCCTGAATAAAAATATTATCAGGATAATTTAATGTCTATGGGTTACGAAAAAAAAATTCAGCGCATATTTTATAACCCCTACAGAAGACCACGAATTGTCTAAGTTCCAGCATTCCAATATTGTATACCATCTTCTTATGAGTTGAAGTTGATAAAAATTTGATGAATAAATCTGTTGAATCATCACTTAAATGAATTTATTGGGACATCAATATCACCATTCTTCTGGAAATCAATATCACCTGCTAAAGGAAAGAAGACTAGACCTCCCTATACTCATATATCTATAACCTTCTACTCTAATCTTTGGCATCAGTACCTTCCAGTTTGTTTAATTTCGTTTATGTAATTGATATTTTTTTAATTTAATTTCCTTTCCTTTCTGATGGTTAAGCTAATATATGACAACTTTGTCTTGAAGCAGCATGTGATGAGGAGTACTCAGAATCTTCTGGGGTTAGAATTGTCTTTCTTCATCACCCTTTCATCCCAAATTTCTTAATATACACAATAAATACAGACTTTCACTCTAAAATTTATGTGAAGGATGATGCATGGAAACAATCCAGCTGCTGCCTCTAATACCGGCCAAATTCATCAGGTATGTATATATATTGCTTTCAGTGTAATATTAACTACAAGTATTGATTAGTTAGCTTCTTTGTTAATTCATCTTTAATATTCTCAGGAACTCAGGCAGGAAATTAATACTTTGCTACAACAAATTCATGTAGCTGAGGCAAAATTAAGGTTCCTCTATTTATCTTTTGTTGGTGTTGCACTTGGTAAATTTCATGCCAATGTTAATTAGTCTTGTACCTTTTCGAAACGATTGTTTTCTTTCGTAAAAATATGTTTTTGATATTGTTGAGTTTTAAAAGGTGTGAATGGAAAATGATTTTTTTTTTTTAAAAAAAGGGGATACAATTTAAGTAACATCTTTTTATATGACTTAATTTTCTAATAAAGCAAAATAGCACATGTTCTACGACCTCTTACTGGTTTATAAATAAAGTTGTCTCTAATTTTTCTCATCAAATTTTATTTTTGATTTCTTCTACATATTTCTTACAAAGAAAAATATCGTCTTTGTGCTATTTGTTACTGACTTTGAGTTCGACAAAGTTATGGCATTTGAGTACCACTACATCAATAACTACATCACTAATAATATATTCAGTGAACTCTCAATAATTGATATTACTTGGTTAGTATAAAATATGTTTTGGATGAATATGTATAAGGGAATATTGAATTAATGCTATTTTTATTTGTTTTTTTAGTTGTGGTTTCCATTTTCTGGGCTTGATTATATACACTAATTAATGCAGTATGTATGAGCCTGATCTCGGAAAGATGACATCAATGGAAGAGCTGGAAGCATGTGAGAAACAACTTGAAAGCCTCTTAATTTCTGTCATTAAGAGAAAGGTAATTAATTACTCCATCTTTTTTACATCATTCACTCTATTTCAATTTATGTGAGACGATGTTATATTGTGTTGTTTCATGAAGATGAGCCTAAGTTCCAAAGCGAAAGCAAGCGACGAGGAGAGCACCGAAGCAGATTTGTTATCTTACGATAATGCTTTTAATCGACCACAAATTTTCGATTCATCGGCCATCTATGATACTACTTCTGAAAGGTACAATTCTGAAATCTAATACTGCAAATGATTCGTAATGTCAAACTCTAGAGTGCCACTTTTGATGCTTTACTACTAATTAAATCAAGGATTTTTGATCGACTAGTTCAATCTAAGCATGGTCACTTTATGTGTGAATTTGTTTTTTAGGTTTCTATTTCCAAATTATGAGAAAAGGTTTTTTTTGCAGGAATAATATCTTTTCGACAACTATGGTTCCAGCAGATATTCAAGGAAGCAGCTCCAATTCAAATGCTGAAAAAAACCAAGTTGTAAATGATAATAGCATCTTGCCATGGCCCTGTATGTTGCCATTCAAGTGATGATCCTTGGCAAGATAAAAGAGTTTTATACCCCTAAGATTTTGTCGCGGTGATTTAAGTTTCCAATAACTCTAGATGTGAGTTTGAATAAATATGTGCTAATGCACGTCTATATACATAAGTACTTGGTAGTGAGTAATAAATTTGTCATATGTAGATATCATTGGTCATGTTTAGAGGTGCCAAATGAGTGGATTGGATCGGATTTGGATGGATTGAATATGGATTGAGCTAAAATGGATAGGATCACAACCCATCCATATAAAATATGGGTAAATATGGATTTGGTCAAATATGGTTTAGGTAAAATTGGTTCCAACCCACTTTAATCTCTTAAAGTCAAAAACAAATTAAATCAAAGGTTGATTGTTAATGCTCAACTCCTACTCCCAAATAATTATTTTTGAAAAAAAAAATTTTCATAAAAAAAAAGAAGAGATAATTTAATAAATAACAACATAGAATTAGGTTATTACTAATAATGACAATAGAATAAAATTTTCAAGTCATAGCAACATT
>JBCEWC010012087.1:0-16136 GCA_038996855.1 Solanum aculeatissimum
TGTGCATATATAGTATAATTTATTTTGATTCTAACTTTTACTTTTACTATATATATATTGAATCTGCATATTTTTTTGATATGCAGCGTGAGTATGAGCGACAGGTACATGAGCTTGGAGACTCGGTCCAGCTAACTCCTGATATGTCCAACCAAATTTGGATGGAAAAGGTTGTAGGAGGGAGTCATAAGGGTCGAGTTTATGGAATGGGCTCCAGGAATAGCATACAACGACTCCAATCCGGTTTACAAGGTATTGATCGTCACGTCAAGATGTGGCCATTGACGAGGTTCACGTAGCTGCCATGACTCAAAAGATTACTGCACTGACAAAAGAATTGGCAGCCGAACGGGAACGACATTCTGCATTTGAAAGAAGGATGACTCAGCAATATGAGGAGGTTAATCGACGAATCAACAACATGGGTCATCCGACTACACCACACATACCTGGAGATCAGTCTGATGACAGTTTTGGGGATTTTGTAGAAAATAGTCCCTAGTTCCCTTGTATTTTATTTTTGGACCATTTGGATTTTTTGTTTAACTTTGAAACAATTTAAAAGTTTGACAATTATGATTTTCGTTCCTCTTAGTGTTTAATTGTGCGTAGTATTATGTATTTTGCATGTTTTACTTCTTCTTTATTGACTGGTGTTGGATGTATACATATAATAAATTGAATGAAATTTTCAATGTAGGTGGGCCGCAGAAACTACAGGTTTCTGCTGTAAAAAATGTTGTAGAAATTGCGATGGTCAGGGTCCCTTTGTCCGTCGCTTTCTTGCAATTTTTTTCAAAAAATTACCAGAAAAGCGACGGACAGTGTCCCCAAGTCCGTCGCTTTTTAATTTTAAAAAAAAATTAATTCCAGAAAAGCGACGGACAGGGTCACTTTGTCCGTCGCTTTTTTATTTTTAAAAAAATTATAGCGACTCTATCTGTCGCAATATTTGAAGTCCGTCGCTTTTGTGCTTATTTTTTTTTTAAAAAAACGACGTTGTCCGTCGATATTTTGCCACGCTGTCCAACGCTATTGAAAAAACGACGAGCAAAAAAATGACGGAACTGACTGCGTCGCTTTTCCTAAAAATAGCGACGCAGTCCATCGTTTTTTGACAGTTTTTTAGTAGTGGTAATATGTTGATATAGGAAACAAGTACAAGAAACTCAGTCAATAGGTCTAAGATGAGTATGCCTCATCGCACGGGTAGTAAGCCTATTAGAGAGATTAATTATGATTTGGTAAGTAAATTTATTAGAAACTCTTTAGAACGCTTCTTCTTTGTAAATTGATTTCTTTTACATATTTATTTATATGTGAAGGGAGGAAAAGATGGAAAGCCACCAAACATGGATACCATCTTCTTTGAGACACGTAAGAAGGAAAACAAGCTTGGTGAACTTGAAACAAATGCAAAATATGTATTTTTAGTGATATATTTAATTTTATATCATTTTACTTTAAGTGCTTTATTATTTTAATTGTCTTGTGTTTTATAGGTTGAGATCCAAAAGTTGGTTCAATCTGGTTCATCTCTACCAATATTGAGGTTGTTGAAAAGTGCTTTGGACCTCAACGTAAGAGAAATCTGGTTGGATTTGGTGGTGGAATAACGACTAAGGAATTGAAAGGTACATTAATTTTTTTAAAATCTGTGATGAATTGCAATGCTATATGTTCTTTTCATGAGGGGAAGAGTTTTTAAAATTTTGTTAGTTATAACAATTAGTAGGTTTCATGCTCTCAAATCATCAAAATAGACCAGATCAATCTTCTCTCCTCTTACTGAAGCTCATGGTGTCACCTCTGGCCTTCCTCAAACTCGATAGAAGTTATACATTGAAAACCATGTTAAGATTTAAAGACTAGGCCTCGGAATACATCAGTGGTGACATAGTACAACATGGAGCTTGTTGTTATAGTTTTCATTATTCAACAACTGATTTGGTCACTGTCAACAAACAACAAGTTTTTTTGACAAAGACAAATAAAAAAAACAAGTTATCAGGCTCCAAAAGGTGGCCTGGGAAGGTCAAAAACAGAATGTTTTTTTGACTTCACTAGGAATTTGTTGAATGTTGAAGTAGAGTTGAGTAAGTAACATTTTAAAGTACCATATATGAATTTGCTAAGAGAATGTGTATCGGTGGGTGTGGATAAAACATAACAGAAGTGATTCCACTCGTCTTGGGCTTCTTCAAATAATCCAAGTAATTGTTGTCACACATACAAGGAAAATGGACATACTTTCCTTTTCTTATTTGGAATATTGCTTCTGTTCTTCTAGTGTCTTTACCCATTTGTTCGTCCTTTTAGATCGTGAGGACGTAAACCGAAAGTCAAATTCTTCTGTTTTTGAAGTTGAAAGAAGATTCATACCTTAGTGTCACATTTCCAGGAGGTTCAAAAGCACCCGAAATGTTTGAAATTGAATTATTCCGCAAATCGCTAGGTTTACAAAATCAATTTAGAGTTGTTAGAAAGAAATCCATCTTCAAAGGTTTCACTCTGGAAGTAAATACTTCTATTGAAATATGATGTGTTATCTTTCTGCTTCACATCTTACATCACGAGTCTGGAAGTTGTAGTAAATGTCTTGTTTTACCAAATGTTAGAGGAAATCGAACCATTCAGAAAGTTGTTCTTGTTACAAAATATATATAGACATCATTTTTAGTAATGTACATAGGCATAATTAGCTAGAAGATCTTTAGGAATCCCTTATAATTAGCTAGTAGATTTATAGGAGATTTGTAGGAATCTCTTCTATTTTCTTTTCTAAATTAGCACATAATATATTGTATTTATATCTTGCTTACCTATTGGAATAGATAATCAACTTCTATTCGTTTACATGGTATTAGAGCCTATAGGCTCCTTGATCCTGTTTTGGCTCTGTTTAAAAAGGTAGCTCGATCTTGTTTTGTTGTCTTAGAGAAACAGACTAAGATTTTAAATCGATCACTTTCAAAGTGGTCAATTTGTGTCACTGCTGCAATAGGAGGAGGCAGATACCCTTTCTAGCCGGAATAGACTTCTTTGGGGTGTGAATCAAGAGGTCTCGCACTACCTGCATCTCTCATCTGCCAGTCACGCACAAGCACATGCTCCATTAGAATCTTTCGGGATTCAACATCTAGTGTCATCTAGTTAGCTTTGGCATACCCCAAGTTTTGTTTGGTGTTGATATATCATTTGGAGAATACTTCATCACTTCTAGGTTTCTATGTTTTTGAAAACTACTTTCAGGATCATATGTAGCTTTAGCGATTCAGGTCTCGTTTTCTGTTTGGCTCTGCTGCGATGATCGAGTTCTGTTCAATATTGAATTAATAGTGTTTTGTGGATGTTGTTCTTCATTTTGAGCATCGACTACAATTATTTTGCTGGGTGAATTGACTTCTAATTTTTTTTGGAATCTAATATAATTGGGGACCGACTGAAGCTTGCCTATTCTTAAGTTCTTCAATGAGGAGGAAGTACGGGTACAAATCAGAAGAGTGAGAAAATTTTGGTTTCAGTAGATGAGTTCGCAGAGTTCTCTCAGTATCAGGAATCCCTTAAAGAATTCAATTCAGTTGCTACCCTTGTTGATTCAAGAATAGGATGTTTGGTCTCCTCTTCGAATAACTGGATGATTGATTCAAGTGCTACAGATCATATGACAGGTAATCCTAATATATTTTCTACCTTCGGATCACATAAAGCACCCTCTCCTGTCACAGTAGCCAATGGGTCAACATGTAACATTGTGGGATCTGGGATAGTCAAAGAAACCTCCTCTATTACCCTGTCATCTGTATTAAATCTACCGAAGTTGGCCTTTAATTTGATTTTTGTGAGTAAACTTACTAGAGATCTTAACTGTTATATTTCCTTTTTTCCTAATCATTGCTTGTTTCGTGATCTCGCTACACATAATGTGATTGGTAAAGGACATGTAATTGATGATCTATATATCCTTGATGAATATTAGCCTCGATATGTTGCCTGCTCAAGTGTCATGTCTCTATTTGAAGCATATTGTCGATTGGGACATCCTTCTTTACCTTTATTAAAGAAGCTTTGCCCCCAGTTTCAAAATGTTCCTTCTTTGGAGTGTGAATCATACCAATTTGCAAAACATCACATTAGCTCCAATGATTAATAAAGGAGTTGGATCAGCTTTTGAGTTAATTCATTCTGATATTTGGGGACCATGTCCTGTTGTTTCTAAAGCTTGATATAAGTATTTTGTCATTTTTGTGGATGATTTCTTTCGGATGACTTGGATTTATTTTATGAAAAGATGCTTTGAAGTGTTTACTCATTTTGTGTCTTTTGTGTTGAAGTCAAAACTCAATTAAATGCTTCAGTGCGTATTTTAAGGAGTGATAATGCAAAATAATACATGTTAGTGTTGTTTCCATCCTACATGAGACAACATAGTATTCTCCATCAGTCATCATGTGTTGATACACCTTCTCAAAATAGAGTTGCTGAGAGGAAGAATAGGCATCTACTTGAGACAACCCAAACACTTTTGTTTCAAATGAAAGTTCCTAAATAATTTTGGGTTGATATAGTCTCTACAACTTATTTTCTGATTAATCGCATGCCATCAACAGTGTTTGTTGGTAATACACGTTATAATGTTCTTTTTCTAAACAAGAAATTATTCCTGGTGGAACCAACAGTAATCGGAAGCACGTGTTATGTTCGAGATGTACGACCATCTGTTACTAAGTTAGACCCTAAGGCACTGATGTGTGTTTTCTTGGATTATTCTTGTCTTCAAAAGGGGTATCGATGTTATTCTACTAAACTTGGCAAATATCTAGTGTCAAATGATGTGATATTTTCAGATACTACACCATTCTTTTATAACCCTCCTAGTTCTACAAGTCGGGGGGGAGAAAGATGAGTGGTTAGTTTATCAGGTTACTTGTGTTAAGTAATCAAGTGATGTTACTCTTCCATCTCCTAGTTACTCTACTGAGCAATACTCGACTACTATGCCTTCAACACATGTTCCAACAAGACCGTCTATTATTCAAGTTTATTCGAGGAGACACAAGACTAATGCTACATGCCCTGCACCAATTCCTCCTCCATCTGATCCTCCTCCAAAAAATCTTGACCTCCCTATTGCTCTTTGTTAAGATACACGAACATGCAAATCTTCATATTCTATTGCTAACTTTGTTTCCTATGATCGTTTGTCTCCTGCATCTAGATCCTTGATTGTTTCTTTAGACTTGGTTTCTATGCCTAAAAGTGTGAAAGAGGCTTTGCAACATCCCAGATAGTCAAATGCAATGCTTGAGGAAATACATGCATTGGACGAAAATCACACATGGAACTTGGTGGATTTACCTGATGGGAAGAAACCAGTAGGATGTAAGTGGGTGTTCACAGTGAAAGAGAATCCAGATAGTTCCATGGCAAGACTTAAGGCCAGGCTTGTGGCTAAAGGATATGCTCAAACTTATGGAGTAGACTATTCAGACACCTTTTCTCCGGTTGCCAAACTCACTTCTATACGTTTGTTCATTTCTCTAGTTTCTTCTAAGAATTGACCTTTATATCAACTAGATATCAAGAATGCATTCCTTCATGGTGATCTTTAAGAGGAAGTATATATGGAGCAACCATCCAGTTTTATTGCTCAGGGAGAGTATAGGAAAGTTTGTTATTTGAAGAAGTCCTTGTATGGATTGAAGCAGAGTCCATGGGCTTGGTTTAGAAAGTTCAGTGAGGTAGTTCAAGAGTTTGGGATGAAAATGAGAAAATGTGATCACTCGGTCTTCTATCGACTATCTGCAACTGACAGTATACTTCTTGTTGTATCTATTGATGACATTGTCATCACAGGAGGTGATTCTGTGGGGATATCTTTCCCTTAAGTCTTTTTTGCATACTAGGTTCCATGCGAAAGACTTAGGCTAGTTGAAATACTTTCTGGGAGTAGAAGTAAACAGAGGCAAGATGGGATTTCTTCTATCTCAAAGAAAGTATACTCTTGACCTACTTGCAGAAACTAGAAAATTAGCAGCCAAATCTTGCAGTACTCCAATGGTTCCCGGTGTACATCTTATCAAAAATGATGGCGAGCCTTTTGATAACCCAGAGAGATATAGGAGGATAGTTGGGAAGTTAAACTACCTCATAGTGACTCGTTCGGATATTGCTTTTGCGGTAAGTGTTGTTAGTCAATTCATGTCTACACCTACAGTGAAACATTGGGTAGCATTGGAACAGATTCTATGTTACTTGAAAGGAGCTCCTGGACTTGCCATACTGTATAGCAATCACAACCATACTCGTATTGAGTGTTTTGCAGATGTTGGTTGTGCTGGTTCCAAATTTGAAAGAAGATCTACTACAGGCTATTGTGTATTTGTTGGAGGAAACTTGGTATCATGGAGGATTAAGAAGCAAAGTGTTGTATCTCGATCTAGTACAGAATCTAAGTATAGAGTTATGTCACAGTTACGAGTGAAATCATGTGGGTACATCATCTTTTAACTGAAATTGGGTTGAAGCATCACATGCTAGCAAAACTTTGGTGTGATAATCAAGTTGTATTGCCTCAAACCCAGTGTATCATGAAAGAACTAAACATATTGAAGTTGTCACATTATTCATGAGAAGATTCAAGAAAACTTGACTTCTACTAGATATGCAAATACAGGAGAGTAGCTAGTTGATTTGCTTACGAAGGCCGTGAATGAAACTTGGGTTGATTACCTTTGCAACAAGTTGGGCATGATCAACATCTATGCTCCAACTTGAGGGGGAGTGTTACAAAATTTATATAGACATCATTCTTAGTAATTAATGTACATAGGCGTAATTAGCTAGCAGATCTTTAGGAATCTCTTATAATTAACTAGTAGATTTATAGGAGATTTGTAGGAATCTCTTTTATTTTCTTTCCTAAATTAGTATCTAATGTATTGTATTTATATCTTGCTTACCTATTGGAATAGATAATCAACTTCTATTCTATTACAGTTCTCAAGAGACCTGCGACAGTTGTCCCAACAATTCGTTAGTGCGACATTTCCTCTAGCGAAATAGTTGATATTGCAAGACAAAGTGCAGATTGTCACAGTTTCTGCAGGGAAGAAAGGAGAGAAAGCTCTTGGGAACAGATCCATTAAGATGGTTATGTGATAGAATACTGCATCATGCATGTGAAATATACATTAGAATATGTTAAGAAGTAAAAGGAACACAGGCAATCTTGTGGAGAGGTTGTGGAAACGAAAGCCAACATCATTTGAATATCTATCTGTCAATTTACTCTTAAGGAAACATAAATATATGAAGAAACATCAACAAGCTTACATAGTTGTCATATTGTTGGAAAGATTATTCTATGGTATAGATCCAGAAAGTTGATTCCAGCTGAGATCACTGTATATAGCAAGCAGAAGGTAGACATTTTCAGAGATCTACTAGTGTATTAACATTCAGCACTTAGGTAGTGCTAAACCCCTTTACAGTAGGTTAAAATATATCAATGAAATAAGAACTCCTAATTCTAGCAAGATTCCAACACATCTAGGAGAAGTTTTTGCATATATAGGCTAGCTCTTTGTACACCAAAAACACAAGTCATCAGGCTCCAAAAGGTGACCTGGGAAGGTCAAAACAGGAAGTTTTTTTTATTTCACTAGGAATTTGATGAATGTTGAAGTAGAGTTGAGTAAGTAACATTTGTATTAACATTCAGCACTTAGATAGTGCTAAACCCCTTACAGTAGGTCAAAATATATCAATGAAATAAGAACTCCTAACCCTAGCAAGATTCCAGCACATCTAGGAAATGTTTTTCCATCTATAGGATAGCTCTACACCAAAAACACAAAAGCAAAATACAATCTGTTTTAATTTTCTGTACTGTTCTGCTCGTCTTCAAAACACCAGTTCATGATCTGAGGTTGGACTGAAGAAAGCTGTTTTGTTGCTATATCAAGTAGTGTTTTATAGAAACTCACTATCTCCTCTTGTACACCTTTAGCATCCTGGCTCAACATTCCATCAGTACATGTTATTTGTGTAATGTGATTTTGTGCTTTTCTGCTCTTCATACATGCATGAAAGTACTTAGTGTTCAAATCAGCTTCTTTTAAATACAATACACTAGACTTCTGCTTATACACTTTAGTAAGTCCCCTCAAATTCCACGCTACTATATTCATCAATTATTATTTTTTGGATTTGGACTGCTTCCTCCTCTTATAACCCCACTACCCTGGCCAGTTTCATGTATAGTGGAGTACTCACCTTTAAAGTTTTAAAACTATTTGTTATTCTGATCTGCCTCATCTCCTCTTTGTCACTATGGATGACTTTGGTTGTTGATTTACCTTTTGCATTGTTCCATCTCTCTTCATCGGCATTCCCTTTGCAAGTTACTGTGTTATGAACATGGTTGTCTGCATTCTAAGTTGGTTTAACACCCTGTGGCTTCCACTATTGCTTCACAATAATTTTACCATTATTCCTCCCCTGGTATTTCTTTGTTTCCCTTCTCTATTCTTCTGCTCCTTTTATTGTTGTTCATTGCAGCAATGTCCTACCATACAACACTTAGGACAATTCTTTGGTGCCCAATAATATTAAACCTTTCTTTTGCATCATACCTCCTTTTGGATCCAGAATCTCTACATGTCTTGGTTGTGGTTTCTTGATGTCCATTTCTATGAGTAGCCTGGCATACGATATTCTCCTAAACCCTGAGGTGCATTCGTCAGCATATAATGGCTTCCCTAATTAATGCACTGCCAATTTTTACTTAAGGCAGAAACTTCAATAGTGTAGAGGTAAGTTTGGGAACTGCACCCATAGATGAATAGTTCTCAAAACCTCCTTATTGAAATCAAACTCCACAGTCTATCCCTTCAATATTATAGGTCGATTATTGAACATGTACTGGCCAGTGGATAAAATGACATTCTTATCCTCTATACTATTCAACTTCACAACAAAAAAACACATCATTATGCAGGTACACCTTCGGTTTCGACACAACCAATTAGAATCTTAGCAGCTGTATATGTTGCTTGAGTCCTCCAAAAAATGCTAAACATCCCAGCATTTTTGGGCGAGCCGAGCAACATAGTTTAGCTTATAAGTGTCAAGGGTTTTATGTTGTAGTGATTCATGTTGAGTGTTTTCATTTTATCCTCAGGGCTTGAGGTTTTTCGATGATCCAGGGTGAATTGGAAACATTGGATCTATCCATCTATGTTAATGTCTTGGAAATCTTAGGTTCTATGTTTAGCATTGTATGTCTAAGAATGTTGTTTGTGTTAACTTTGTTAGTTTAGTAATTAGTATTGTACGATGTTATGAATGTTGTTTCTGTTTTAGTTTCTAGTGACTAATCTTATATGTAGTATGTCGTTTTTTCTCAAGGACAATAAATGTATGGTGGCCTTTAATTTAATGTATTTTCCAACTGCTTTCTTTCTCTACTATTTCTGCTTATGACAAGTGTGAAAGAATTACATTAGACATTAGGTAATCTAGAAATGATAGGTAAAACATATTAGGAGGTGGTATCAATTATTTTAAAGCATAATGTATTATATGGATAGTCCTAAATAATTTCACATCATTAGTCTCTCTACCCTCTTTCTTGACTTGTGTGTATGCAGGAGGTTTTGTGCACTAGGCTGTCCTTTTTGGTAAGAGTTTCCTCTCTATATTGAGATATATATACATTGTAAACAAGAAAAGACGCCTTTGCACTTTATGTAAAGTAGGATAAAACTGCTCCTACATGATACATAGCTAGCTAGCTGTAGCAAAAGCTAAAACTACTCTTACATTTTATTGCAGAAGTACTTATACATAAATTTCTCTGCATCTTTTGTTTATCTTGCTTGAGATAATTGTATAGCTTCTTGATCATGTGTTGAGTCTTCAGCCCACATAAACTTGCGCGACATGAGGTGAAGACGGTTGATTTCTTACTTCTTCAAGTTGTTCCCATTCTGCCCATCTTTCAGCTAAACCTAGACCCTTCAGCAGTGTGATCACTTTTGCCATTTTCGGACGTTCCTCAGGTGAACTTTGGGTGCAAAGAAATGCAACTTGAAGGATTGTCTCTACTTCTTTTGGATCATAAGTTTTCATGTTCCCATCTACAATGTCACTGAGCCTTTTCTCTCTTAGTAGTTTCTTGATCTGTAAATTTTTTCGCGATAACTCAGTCATAATAGAAGCAAAAAAGGAAATATAATGACCATTATACGCCAACATTTTTTAATAGACCGAACAACGTAGCATGGAGCCTAAACAATGTAATCAAACATATTTGGTACTAACTCTCAGAAGAGTTGGGAGTAGGACTTACATGATCCAGCAGTAAAACATCTTCCTCTTCTTCCAGCCGCAAAAAATCAATTGCATGTTGCCCTGTTACAAGTTCTAAAAGGGTAATGCCATATCCGAACACATCTGTTTTCTCAGATTATTTTCCAGTGGACAAGTATTCTGGAGCAATGTGTCCCATTGTTCCGCTAACTTGAGTTGTAATATGAGTCAGTTTGGTAGTACAAAATTTCCAAGAACAAGTTCGAAGTTATCATCTAGGAGGATGTTTGCTGCCTTTAGATCCCTATGAATGATCTTAGGATCGCAATGCTTGTGTAGGTACTCTAGACCATGTGCTGCTCCAAATGCTATCCGTCTCCTCCTTGGCCAATGTAGAGCTTTCTCACCAGGTTTTAAGTCTGACGAGAAGAGCAGAAGAGCAAAATAACCACAAACGCATACTTAACACACTGAATAGTACTATCAAGAATGTCAGGAAAGAGGTTTGAGTGATAAAGAGCATACCTCTTAACCGATACGCAACACTAAAAGTCTGCATAAACAGATAAACAAGAATTCTCTCAGAGGATGTTGTGCAGAACCTAATCAAATGTAGGAGATTCCGATGAATTGCAACACTGATTAATGCAGCCTCTCCACCAGGATTATGGTAATCAGTGAGTCTTTTCACTGCCACTTTGGTGTTGTCTGAAAGATAGCCCTTGTACACTTTACCAAAGCGTCCTTGTCCTATGATGTTGCTTTCACTGAAATTGTTCGTTGCAATCTGGATTTCGCGCCATGAGAACCTTCTTAGTTGGCCTAATGAATTGTTACGCTCAACGTCACCTAAAATGCCATAAAAACAGAAGGCATTTGAAGTTATCAAGGAAATTTGTTCAGTACAGAAAAACCATATACTCTTTCTGTTGAAGAAGTAGGAGTAAAGCATATACCTTCCTCATCAAAAAATTGCTCTTGTTTGAGTTAACGTTTATAATTGCATCGATATGTAACGATAGCCCCAACTAACAGAAGAAGGAATGCACCACAACTTGCACCAGTAATAGCAACCTCAAGTTTTGGTCTTATACTAGAAACTATTGAGAAAAATATCACTAAGTAATTATCATTTTGTTGGCTGAGAACTAAAAGATGCATTTTTGAGAAGACTATTTACCTGGAACAGAGGATATGGAAACACAGCGTTGCTGAAATCTATTGCCACAAGCAAGATGAGTTCCTGAGAAATTGATTATGACCTATAGAATGATAGTTAAACAATATAGTTAAGCAACTAAGTGAATAATAATAGCTTCAGGTTGAATAATGCAGTCATGAGAAACAAATTTTATCAGTTGAATGGAGCCTTGGAGCAACATAAAGTTGTCCCTATATGACCTATAGGTCACTGGGTAAAACTGTGGAGTAAGCTACTGATGCTTGTACCAGGGTAGACTATCAATGTCACACTCCCATGTGTTGCAGCTCTTTCCTGAGCCCTGAGTGAACGATGGGATGTTTCGTGTATTAGGTTGCCCTTTTTTAGAGCTCAACATCAAAATGGAAAGGCTTAACAAATTGGAAAGAAAGAGAAAATGGTGACATTACTTGTAAGTTGGTATTGAAAACAACTGCAGTGGGATATCTCCTGTCAGATCATTAGAGGGCAGGTCCCTGGGAGAGATACAAACAAGTAAGAACTACAAGCAGGAATAAAGTTACCAGAAATAAATGTAAACATCAAGCCACAACTCATTTTATGTTACTCGGACCCTCCAAAATGGTAGCTTTTGAAGTATCCTATGGTAGATTTCGGAGAGTCTAAGCAACATAGGCCTCAATCCAACAGAAAATTTCAAAGGAAGAGTAAAATACACTTGTAAGGTTAGCATAGTTCTTACAGTTCTTTTAAGCCTGTGATATTTGTAAGTGAATTTGGAACAGTCCCAATTATGTGATTTCCTCTCTTGACCTTGATGCAGGACAAAAGGACATATCATAGAAAGACTCTGTTGCAAGAATTGTTTAATAAGAACTATGTTAAGGCCTTCTAGAACTCTCCAAAAATGTTGTCGCACCCCGTGTTGGATCCTCCAAAAATGCACTTCTTTTGGAGGACCTGACATGCACCTGTCATCATTTTTGAAGAGTCCGCGTAGCATTCCTTTGTACTTTAGGAAAAAGGAGGATACAATGAAACAAAGAAAAACAAGTACTTACAAATGTTTAAGACTGTAGAGCTAACCCCAAGCTGGTGGAATAGGGCCATTGAAACTATTGTTTGCAAGATTCAAGTTTTGTAGATTTGTGATGTTGCTAAGGTAATCAGGTAAGGCACCAGATAGATCATTGCTCTGTAAATCCCTGCACAGTTCCGTTTGCATTTTAGCAACACTTCATTTTTCCCAGATTTCTACCTTTAAATAATCAATTCCATACCTTCTGCTCTACTTCTACCTGTTCCTCATGTTGCATTCCTGTTACTTTTTTGAGCTCTTGCAGATCTGAATCTTTCTCTTGTAGCCCCAATTTCTGGAAATTCCTCTTCACTAGATTGCATTGTTAGTGTCCATGACCCCGATCCTACTTCATCTTGTTTCCAGAGCTGATCCAAGTTGTATCACCTTTTCATTGAATGTTCCAGATCCCCTAGAAATTGGTATCTGCATTTTCAATTGGCTTATTTTCATTGCTTCTTTGATCATGATCTTACTCGTTGCCTGATCCTTATTGTTCTGTTGTCTTCCCATGGCCAAAAACCGCACAATAGCTAACCTTTCTTATCGTGCGCCCAGAGAGATAATCGCCCAAAAGTTGGACACTGTTGATTAGTACTATAGAATTTTATAGTGCAAGGAAGAGTAAATTAATTCTTGAATCACACGAACGAATGGGAACCAAAAACTAAATTCAATCTTCAAACAATAATCAAACTCGCAACTAGAAGTAGTGTTCTTTCACAATCTGTCCAGGCCTGTGTTTGAGGGTGAAAATCACTAGAAAATTGGTGTTATTGTCATTTGTTTATACCCTAAATCAGTAGGGGGAAAACATGTTTGACAAATAGAACAAAAACCTATATATACTGAGTGAAAATAATGCTAAAAAGTGTAGGAAAACTAATCCTAAATGGACTATAGCATTGTCCAGTCATTTGCCATTCACGGTGCTGACCACACCCCTTGGTGTTGTTCACGTCCAAATGAGACTTCTCGTGAAGTTCTCCTTTGCTTTGAAGCTGCCCATGCAGTGGTGCCTTCCACTGACACCATCACGAGTCATGGAGTGCACCACGACTCGTGCAAGGTGTCGTTGTGGACTGCCTTAGCTTCTCAAGTTGTCCAGGCCACTCCCTACACTCCACGAGACCTTTCACGCCTCGTGGTGTGCACCACGAGTCATGGAGGAGTCTTCATATTAATTTTATCCTTTAGTTTTCCTGTGGCTATCATGATTTCTTGCTATCCAAATACTCCACAGAAGGGCAAAGCATCTCACCAATTTAGTTGATTTTTAATTGTAATGTGTAAGTTTCTTGATTTGTTCAAACCAATTTGTATATTGTTAGTTGAGATGTTGTTTATTATGTTCATATAAAGATATCTACGAACATGACACATTCAATGAAGTTATGCTTGTCTATGGTGAATTGCAGTAGTGGTACGAGTTATTCATGTCTACTACTATAGAATTTTAGTAGTCAGTAGTCACACATTTGTAGTGTTTCGTGTTTGCTTATCAAAATGAAGTGTTTTATTTTCAATATCATATCTGCAATAAGGTTAATATATGTGCATAAGGTATATTAGTGTGCAAGTTTTCTATCAAAGGTTGATAGTCCCTAGTTGTTGGTTTTCCTCCAATAAATATATGGTAAAATTACACTGAGAGACACTAAACTTAAAAAATTACAAAAAAAATAGTCCTCGTTGTATAGACATGTATAGTCGGTGTATATTTGTGTATCATAATGTATATTTTGTGTATAGCCCATGTATAAGTAATATACATTGTATAGAAGTGTATACTTTCTATAACTTTTGACAAACCATATTGTATAGTCATGTATAGTTTCGGTGATTTTGGGCTATATTTTATGTAAATAAAACATGGCTATTTTTTTTTGTAAACATTTTACTTTTTTGTATATATATGTAATTTCCCCTATTAAAAATAGTTGTCTCAAAATAATTGTCAATTTAGATAATCAAGAGAGAATTAATTATTCCTTTCTAACTTTACCCTTAGCATTAATTACTCTAAAATTAAGATGCACATATAGATAAAAATTTAGTTATTTATTAGGGGTATATTAGTCAAACAACACTCCTAATTAATTTTTTCTTATGAGTTGTGTCAAACTTTAACATGACAAATAAATTGGGACGGAGGGAGTAGTTAGTTTGTGCTCCTTATTTGTTATGTAAGTTTTTGTTTAAGAGCAGACTCACTTCCTTTCTGGTTGTAACTTCTCTTCTTAATGCGTATGTAAGCTGGAAAAGTGAATATTCAAATATAAGAAAATAGATATATTTCATCTTCAAGTGTTTACAAGTAATTTGGTGAATCAAATATATTTTTTCTTGTCATCCTTGTTTTATCTAAAAGTTTATGTTCTATCATTTTTTCTCAGAGTTTTACACAAGTTCAATGTCATGATAGTTTGCACAACTTTCATAATGTTGTTTGTTCTAATGGAAAAAACAATCTACTTATTTTGACATTTTTTATAACGGTAAATTATATCATTCTATTTATTCCATCATTTTTAAATCTCCACAAATACCATCTAGACTGTTTACTCTTCTATCCATGTTTATCGATATACCAATCAGAATGGTGGAGAAAGATGCAATCAATTTGAATCGCTCACATCACAACAAGACTTATTTATTTAGCAAATATGATTTTATCGGTGTAATTAAAGTATCTATCGTATAATACATGAAATATAAAATTTTGGGGTAATTTTTAAAATTCATTTTTTTTGCCAAAGGCTTTTTGGCCCAAAAACAAGTTTTTAGTAGATTTTGGGATTTAATTTTTAAAATTTCACAAAAAATAGACAAATTATATGGCCAAACATATCTTAACAAAAAGTGTGCAATATCTATGGCTAAATAGTTCCTTAAATCTCTGCAGGCTAATTTTGACTTGGTTAAACTAAAAATTAGTAGACTATTAAGTAATACTCAAGCAGCTAATCAGTCATTTTGAAGCTATTAATTGTCTGTTAATTCAGTTATTAAAGGAGTTAACAAGATTCACTTGGAAGAAATTTTCAACTTAAAGAAACAACGTTGACTTGATTAATTTGATGATCAATGTCACGTGACTCTACAAACTCTATCAAGCAACCTTAAACATATAAAAAATATATATATTTTAATAAGAAAAGAATGTAATCACCAGATAATTAATTTCTTAATCTTATTTGCTTTTTTTTTTTTGGGGGGATTAAACTAAATTATTTCATTCATCAATTTTTTTTTTGTGTTAATACAGCAAAATTGTCGATTCAAATTTGTCAGATGATATGTAAGAGCGACTGAGTTGGTGTATTAACTGATATTCCATAACGAAGGTCAAAAATCAATTTTATCTGTCAACAAGCTCGTTGACTTTATCCAATGCGTAACTAAAGAATAACGACTATAAATTTTTTCAAAGATAATTTTAATTTTTTGTTGAACGGATATTATGACATCAGAAAATACATAATATACTACTCCCTCCGTTCATAATTAGATGTCAAGTTTTGACATGACACACCTATTAAGAAAACAATGATTAATGTAGCAAGATTACCACTTTACCCC
>JBCEWC010012088.1:0-16136 GCA_038996855.1 Solanum aculeatissimum
ATTTGTGAGAAAATTTTCTCCTTCCTCTTTCTCTTCTGTTGTTGTTCCGCCTTAAATTTATTCTAGTTAATTTTAGATTCAGTTTTATAACAGAACAATATTTCTTTAAATGATGATCTCCATAGTATAAAAGTAGAACAATAAACATTGCGGCTGGAATAATTTATTTGGTCTATTCTTTTTTAAGTAGATTTTAAAAAATATATATATTTTTGTTAGTAATTTCTTAATTTTAAATTTTACATAGCGTATTTAAGATCATAAAATTAATAAATATTTAGATACATTAAATAAAATTTTAATTTAAATCTATAAGATTAAAAAAAATTATTTCCTTTTTTTTTAAATTTCATATCAAGTAAAAATAATCTAAATAAATTAAAACAAAAGAAATATTTACTCTCTTTGTCTCATTTTATGTAACATCCTTTTCTTTTGGATCTGTCCCAAAAAAAAATGTTACAATTGAAAATAATTTAACTTTAAAATTCTTTTTTTCCTCTTAATAAAATATCTTTCAGCCACCAAAAACAAAGCCGCCCTTGACCAAGGAGTGTGAAGCGAAACCCCTTTCTCGGAAAGTCTATAAGTCCGATATGCTATTACAAAGATGGTATAGAAGGATGGGATCATCCACCCTCAGCAAAAACGAAATGCAAATTAATTACGTGTGCGTAACAAACTTATGTTACTATCTACAAATTGATAAATTTGTCCTTTACCTTTTTTTCTTTTTTTACAAAAATGAAACTATTAGTGAGTTTGACCAAATTTTTTGAAAGTTAGAAATATATATTTTTAAATATAGATTTGATCAACAAAAAAAAAATGTTGAAGTAGCCGTAAAATTAATATTTTGTTGATGGGGTGAAACTAAAGGTTTCTGTTTTCTTCAAGCAGCAGAAATTAAAAAGAAAAAAAATACTTCAAGATAAAAATATATTTAGCATACATTTATATTTACCAACCTATCCTCATTAACTTAACACAAAAATGATGTATTTTCAATTCAGTGAAACTTTTTAATTCCTAATTTAACACTTAAAAAATAATTTTTGAGAAAGATTGATCAAATACATTTTATTTATTAAATATTAAAATGTCATGATCCAACTCATCGGGCCATGTGGATATCTACTCTAACATCTAGATAGAAGTATCCTTAATGTTCAACAAATTAAATTATATGGAAGATAAGAGAAGCGGAAGATATCACTGAAAGATTTTTTTTGAGTTATCAAGTGCAGAGTTAAAAATTCAGTTTAAATTTTTGAAATTGACATTTAACATCCCCAAGGAATCTAGTTTAAACAGGAACAAGAGCTTCTAAGAACACAATGAATAATTTACACATCGATCCAACTTCCACCATTAGAAAGAAAGCACAAGCTATTGGAGGTCACCATAATATGAAAATCATCACTAACCCTACAACCAGACTATATCAAAAATAGTATCAATAAAAATAACATGTACTGATAGGCTTCATGGTCAACCAAAAACCCACCACATAATATAAGTAAATATCATAAGATAGCATGTAACAAGAAAATTCAACACCCAACCTTATAACCTACTCTATCATCTGACTCATTCTAACCACCCTAGCATACGACACGATATCATCCTTATAAGTACTCTGCTGCCAACTCTATTACCAGTAATGACCTAATTCTTCTATTCTTCGTAGTAAAACTTTTGACACCCATAACCACTAACTCAGTTCTAGTCATTCTACCCTTTAGTTTAATCGCTATCGTTAATAACTAGCTTAAACTATTTAATTACTCACTTGCAAATGGCACATTAAGATGGTTTAAGTCTTTCTCCTCTCTCTATCAGTTCTGGCCTGTAATGACGGGACCTACCCCGCTATGACAATCTTACCATAGTGAAATTTCACCCGTTGATTTATTTGAGGACAAAAACTTAGATTTTTTTCAATATTTTCATCAAACACTGGGGCATCGTACACTAACAATATCGTACTCAAGTCATCAAATCCTGACTTAACAATGTCTCAAATACTCTCCACTTGACCACACACAAGCTCATACCTAATTATATGAAATATAATAGATTATCAAAATGTATCAAGACAAATGATACACAATCACATTACAAATAGGGTAACACAAATAATTTCATAATACAAAACTTAGTAACACATCAACTTTGGATTCTTCATACTAATTATTGTCAGGTGATCATAATCAATTACATTGATGTCAATTTCTTTACTATCACACACATAATCATGGTTAGGCATAAATAACAATCAATAATGATTCTATCATGGAATCTACACCCAAACTATCTGATCCAATAATTAGCATGTTGGAACGTGACACTTGATCCAATATCTATTGGAACATGTCATCCAATCAATAATATGTCAGAACATGACACCCGATCTAATAATGTGTCAGAATGTTACATCCAATTCAATAATGTGTTGGAACGTAATACTCGATTGACAATCACAATCACAATGAATATTCTACAAACTTGTTCAATTCAAATAACAAGTTCATTGCATATAATTTGATTACAGGTAGTCCTTTCTTTAGATTCATTGTGTCTTTCTCAACCCATATGCATGCAAGCAATATCAACATGGAGTCAACAACTACATATATCACAGACAGGACATAAACAATCACTTGCAATGCAACTGCCACACTTGAAGCCACAAGTAAATCAACAAGTTCATTATATAATATTGTCAACATAAAAATAATTCATATTTGCCCTTTTATTTCATGAATAGGCATTACCTAAGTAATTCACGTAGAATAGTCAATATGAATGCACCCACATGTATGTATATGTATATGTATGTGTGTGTGTGTGTGTATATATATATATATATATATATATATATTTATTTATATATAAAAAATCAAATATTGGGTCTCACGATTATCACAAGTCTCTGGATCTCACAATAACCTAATAATTTCTTTGCACATAAACTTTCAAGGACCACCAACTATCTCAAATAAGTAAGGCAAAAAAATCAAAGACTAAACTATTACCGCTAGTCATCGACTAATCACAATTCACGTGGGACATTCCTACCCTAACAACAATAACAACCCACTTATTAGCCATCTAAACTCCATGCTCAAAGGCCTAAATATGATCTTTCCTATCAATTCATATTATACTTTGCGATGGGAATGATTTAACACTACTCAAAAAGAAAAACTTAGCCCACTTGGGCGTCAAGCCGATGCTAGATGATGAAAGATTCTAATCTTGACTTTCCATAGTGAATTTGACGGAGGCAAGCCTGAAATTTGTGGGTCGTAGCCTTCCTTGCATCAAGATCCCTTTTTTCCCTTCTTCCCAAGCCTAGAGCAGTCTTTTGATGGTTTCTAGGGTGACTTTTTCTGTATTTGGCATTCCAAGGAAAGGAAGGAAAATAAAAAATCGCGTCTTTTAATTCTGACCCGTTGATCCTGCTGTGGCAGATCTCATCCCGCCATGGCGACACTACTTTGACGGGAATATTCCCGCTATGACGAAATGATATTTGTCCACAGAAAAAAATTAAATCATAAGATTTTGTCTCATCTAAATAACAACGATTCAGGTTATTACATAAAAACAAATTCAAATGAATCGGTCATGAACCACAAATTACTTCTCCTCAAAAGTATTCTTTCTAAATTTTGTTTTGACAAAAATATATAATTCACAATATAAGTAAAATTGTAAATATTATCATACCTTATGTGATGGAAGCAAAATTATCATAATGTAAGTAATAATAAATTCAATAGAATTATTTAGTAATTTTAACTCAAATCTTATTTATATATTTTTTAAAATTGTTTGATATAAAAATTAATAAAAAAATAAACCTTCGATTAAAAAATTCTCACTCTGCCTCTAATAATACAAATATTAATATATGCTAACAAACAACAATCAATAAGAGAGGTTGCAACCCGGATCGTTCCGATATTTGCAAGTTGAAATATGTCTTGTTGGAGTAGATGTTGTATCTAAGTCAAGTTTGTTGTCTATATTTTATTATTATTATTATTATTTGTATTTATATCTTTTTAAATTTTTTTTTTTATTCAATTAAATAAAATAATATAAAGTCGTTGAAAAGTATGTTTTCGAAGGAGCAATAAAGTCATCATGAGGTCCTTTTAGTCAAACACACGTGCCATGTTACGTATACGTACTTAATTATGGCTTTGATAAGATTACTAATCTTCTTAATACGTGAATCTAATCTACTAACACAATAATTAAAGGATATGACGAGATGATATATTTGAGCCGAGAATTTTTCAGAAATAATTTTTCTATCTCCATAAGATAATGGTAAAATCTACTATATTCTATCTTTGTCAGATTCCACTTGTGTGATTTCACTGAATGTATTATTGTTGTTGATGAAATGATTGAGAATCATTTCATGTTAATTTAAAAATATTAAAGTTTGAGTCTTAAAAATATATTTTTTTAATGAGTGAAAATCTCATTTACTCCTATAATAGGTCTATACGACCTAAATCTGAATGAATTTATCGAGATGAAACAAATATTTCTAACCTTTTCTTTACTAATTAACACAATTCCTATGGTAGTGCACTAGTGCTCTCTTGAACTTCTAGCTTGTTATTACTACTTCCTAAGACAATAAAATGTTGACTATGTATCTTCTTATTTGGCTGATGACCAGTCTTTGAAAGAATTTCATTGTGTAGTTATTGTCTGATATAGCTATTTTCAGCACATTAAGTGAGTTGTAGATTCATTTTTCTTTGCTTTGAAAATTGACAGCACTGTACACTACTTTGCATGTGTTAAAATGGACTTTCCTCGAAATTTACCCATCTAAAATTAGGGAAAGTACTAGTCAAACAATCAAATTATAAATTCTAGCAAACAATCAAAAGCTGCTCAAGCAAGCAACACAATAAAAAATTATTCACTTATTCTCTTATATATAAATAGTAAATAGCACTGAAGAGAAAATATTTTTTCGCAAAATTAAATATTTAATTTCTCCAAACACGCTCTAAATAGGTTTAAGGAGGAGGAAGAGACTGGTATATTAATCAATCATCAAATTATGTCCCCCCAAAAAACATATTTGATTCAATTGGGATATGATTGAGCCAAACTATTAACAAAAGATAAATTTTATGATTCTGCATACTTAAAAAGGGCATTTTTGACTCTCTTCTCAAAATAAAAAAGAAAAAAAATACACTGAGAGACATTAAACTTAAAAAATTATATAAAAAAAATAGCCCTCGTTGTATAGGCATGTATAATCGGTGTATATTTATGTATCATAATATAAATTTTGTGTATAACCCATGTATAAGTAATATACATTGTATAGAAATGTATACTTTCTATAACTTTTGACAAACCATATTGTATAGTCATGTATAGTTTCGGTGATTTTGGGCTATTTTTTTATGTAAATAAAATATGAGATACTTTTTTTGTAAACATTTTACTTTTTTGTATATATATATATGTAATTTTCCCAATAAAAAAAGGCTATTTTTTATGTAAATAAAATATGAGATACTTTTTTTGTAAACATTTTACTTTTTTGTATATATATATATATATGTAATTTTCCCAATAAAAAAATGCTATTTTTTATGTAAATAAAATATGAAATACTTTATTTTGTAAATATTTTTACTTTTTTGTATATATATATATAATTTTTCCAATAAAAAAAGGTTACATTCTATAATGACTGGTTTAGCATATAAAATACGGATGCCTTTATCTAGAAAAGAAAAAAAGAAAAGAAAAGAAAAGAAGAGGAAGTTCATTTTTCTTATTCAACTTGTATGAATAATAGTATTCACTGATTTGAAAGAAACCTTTTCCATATCGTATTGTGCTAAAAGTTCTATAAGATCTACTTTTAGTATTCTCGATATCCTACTTCTCTGTTAGATTTCCTCATATAAACCAAATAAATAGTATTTATTTCACATTGTGAAGGAAAAAAAAGAATGAAATTCCACCTAGTAATTGCAATCCGAACGGTTATGATCTTAAGTATGTCATAATATTAAAGTGTATTATTTTTGAAAAATATTGCAAAATTTATTTTTTCAATAAAGTAACTTGAAACAAATTTCATACAAATAATTAAATATATAATATGAAGTTAAACAATTTTTTTTTTAAAAAAACATATAATGAACAAGATAAAAAGAAAGAAGAGTCAAGTTCTCTAATTAACAGAGTTTTCTTAAGCAAATTATTCCCCTCAAGTACTCGAGGTTATAGAATATATCCTCCCAAGATAAAATGAATCGCGACAAATAAATAGCAATACCTCAAATTTGTTGTCCATCGAATCACTCAATAACTTGTAATCACACCTGAAGTTTTGAAAACAAATTTTTTTTCTTATAGGTGTACCACAATGAATCATGTATAGTAGGTGATAGGTTGTATAAAAATATGTAATATTGCATGAAAATATAAAAAAATTGCATGAATATTCATGGATGGAATAGCGTAATTCATAGTTGCAGCGTTTTCATATTTTTAATACACCAATCTTTATTCTATGTACCATTATCTATTTACACATTATACAATGAACCTAACAATCCCCCACATGAATAAAAATGACTATAATACGAAAGATAGATATAGACGGACTAGTATGTAATTACAAATAAAGACCGGTAACATCAAGATAAGCGGGTTTGCCATTGAACTTTCCTTAGTGAACTTATATCGAATGCACTTGATCAATTGGTAGATGTGATATTTTTTAACCGTCGAACTTGAATGTACACCTAGACAGTATAAGTTGCATAACTAGTCTTTTACCATCTATGATTCTCATGGTTTTGTTCATTTCATCCGTGAGAACTTCCTGGTTTCATGAGAGCTTAGAGAATCGGCCTTTACTAACATTCTCCTTGAAGCGGCTTTCACTTTACTCCCCATATAGGTGATTCCTAAATATTTACTCCCATAAAGAAAATATTTAGTCATGTTGTCACGACCCAAGACTAGGTTCTAGTCGTGATACGACGTATGAAATTCCTGAAGGAACTCCAAACTAGCCTCCTTAGCATAACATAAGCATATAAGGTAAACAAGAAGAGAATAACATAAGCGGAAACATGAACCTATCATAACCAAAGCATAAGAGTCATACAAGACATAAGGTCAAGTGACATAAAAGAAATACAAGTTTGAAACCAACTACAACATGTGCAATAATGCCTCTAAGTCATGAACATAGGCAAGGGCTCAGAAAGGTCCTGACTCACCCTTAACATAAAGTAAATATTGTCTCAACATGACATAACATAAAGCTACAAGATAGTAGGCTTTGTCTCCGAAGCATGAGACTCACCCAATCCAGATCTGCCATAAGCCTGGATCTAGCCATGAGGATAAGAAGGATAGCCACTTGCATCTATATAGTGATATAATGTAGGCATAGAGTATGCGTTAGTACGTTTGAATGTACTAAGCGTGTGGATATGCAATACATTATAGATATATAGTCATGCTTAACATAAATCATCATAAGTTATTATAAGTCGTCAAACCTTATACTTGTAGTCATCATCTTGAACCTGTCATGATCTCATAATTCCAACATTATACATAGGAGGAGCTCATTTCATATTAGGGCCCTAGGTCTCTTTTTCAGAATCTTGAATCTCCCCGAAGGGACCCCAGGTCAGTCCTCAAGGTCTTAAATTCCTCATTAAGGTCCTAGGTTGACTTTTTGGAATTCTAAAACTCTTGTAGGGACCCGAAGCCAGTCCTCAAGGTCTAAATACCTTTTCATAGCATACTAGGGTCCTAAGTCACCTTTTTGAAACCCTAGGTCTCTCCTTGGGAGCCTAGGTCAACCTTAAGGCCCTAAATTCCCTGATCATATCCATACTATATTCATCATCATATCATAATCATATTCATTTCTAAATCATGTTCATGTTCATGTTCATAGTCGTATTCATGTTCATAGTTGAAATATCATGTAAAAGCCTTGTACATGCATGATCATGCGATGAGAGATAAGAGTAAAGCATGGATACATGAACATCAAGTTCAAATCATGATAATTGACTATGAACATGCATAATCCTTGAATATAAAAGCATTTAAATTATAATTGAAGCTATCCATGTATAATTTCATAATCATCAAGTCATAATAATTGAAATCTCATGAAAATCATGTAAACTAAGAGAATTAAAGTAAATTTATGTTTATCTCATAGTTTGGACATAGCCCACATCATAATCATAACAATTGAAGATCAAATCATGAAAACCTTAATTGATCTTAACTTGAAATTAGATGAAATAGATGAAAATAAGGTTGGGATTCATGATTGAAAGGAGAGCATAGATGAATCCCACATACCTAAGCTTGAATTGAAGAAATTGAGATGTTGCAACATGAGCCTTGATGAATTCTCAACTTGAGCTTGAATGAAGAATTTGAAAGTGTTTTTGGTGAATGAATTTGAGAGACTAAGTGTTATGGATGCAGAATTTGAGAGACTACATGTTATGGATGCGTGAAAGTGTTTTGAATGAGTTAGGAACTAATTGGGAGGGCATAGAAGTCCATACACATTCATTAAAAGGTTAGAAGCTTGGGAAAGGACCAAAATGCCCTACGAAAACAAGACTAAAATCATGTTGAAGTGTACTGCAAGAGACGCCCACTGGTCGTGGTATGCACCACGAGCCATGGTGGGGTACATGGTGAGGCACTTGGGAGGAAACATGAAGGCCTTGTGAAGGGCACCCTCTACGAGACACACTATGGTCCATGGTGTGCACCATGAGTTGTGGTGCGCTCCGTGGTGGGCACACCTTTAAGGCATCCTGGAAACCAAATCCAAGGGACCCTTCACGTGACACACCACGGTCAATGGTATGCACCATGGGTCGTGGTGTGCTCCTTGGTGGGTACCTTAGGCTAAAATCCTTCAAAAACATATTTTAAAGCCTCATTTAGGCCTTACGAAGTCAGAGTCCTTACATCATCTCCCTCTTGGGATCATTCATCCTCGAATGAGATAATAATTAGCTTGAATAGATCAAAATGAACATGAAATAGCCTAACATGAGTACATAGTGCAAATCTAACATCAAAATCATAAAATCTTTAAACCTTTGCCAAAACATCATTTAAAAATAGTTTTATGAGCATGCATGCATGTTATGACATGAGAACATAGAAATGAAAGAATTCAGACCCTTTAAACATGAAGAACCTATTACCTTATGCTTGAGTAGAATGAAATAGAAAGGGTATTACCGCATCATATTCAATTTCGCTTTCCATGCAACACTCTCAATATATTGGTTCCTCCAAAGGACTTTAACCGATGCAACATCCTTGTTACGAAGCCTCTTGACTTGCCAGTCCAAGATCTCAACCAGAACCTCTTCATAGGTCAAGTTTTTGACAACTTCTACACTTATCGAAGGCACAATGGTACTTGGGTCACCAACCAACTTCCTCAACATGGATACATAAAACACTGGGTAAATAGAGCTAATATCCAAAGGCAAGTCCAACCTATAAACTACCTTACCAATCCACTCCAAAGCCTCAAAAGGCCCTACATACCAGGGACTCAACTTGTCTTTTTTTTACAAAACACTTCACACCCTTCATGGGTGAATAAAATCTTCACATATACCCAATTTCCAACATAGAGATCAAGGTCTCTCCTTTTAACATTCGAATAGGACTTTTGATGTCTCTAAGCCATTTTTAATTTCTCCCTTTTCAACTTCACCTTCTCCATATCATCTAACACCAAATCTGGATTAACCAAAGTCATCTCACCAATTTCAAATCAATACACCGGGGATCTACATCTCCTTCTGTACAAAGTCTCAAATGGTGTCATCTCAATGCTAGCATGGTAACTGTTGTTGTAAGAAAACTCAATTAGCGGTAGATGCTCATCCCAATTACCCTTAAACTCCAACACACAAGCCCTCAATATATCTTCTTAGGTCTGAATTATTCTTTTGGCTTGTCCATCAATTTAAGGATAAAAGAAGGTACTCAACTTCATCTTGGTGCCACATCCTTTATGAAATGACCTCAAGCAATAAGAAGTGAATTGGGTACCTCGATCCGATATGATAGATAATGGAACACCATTCAATATAAACAACTCATGGATGTACAACTTGACATAATCCTTGATGTTGAAAGTAGTCTTAATCGGTAGAAAATGAGTCGATTTAGTCATTCTATCCATGATTACCCAAATAGAGTCATGTTGCTTACGAGTACGGGAAAACTTGTTATAAAGCCCATATCGACATCTTCCCACTTCCAAGTAGGAATCTTTATATCTTGGGCCAAGCCACTAGGCCTTTGATGTTCCACTTTTACCTATTGACAATTATGGTATTCCAATACGAACTTGGCTATATCTTTCTTCATGTCATTCCACCAATACACTTCCTTCAAGTCTCGGTACATTTTGGTGGATCTCAAATGTATGGACTATGGAGAGTTATGAGCTTCTCTCAAGATCACTTAACTTAGTCCATCAACATTTGGAACATATAATTGGTCTTGATATTGAAGTATGCCATCTCCCTTTTATGAGAAAATCTCTATTTTCTTTTTGGAAACCAATTTCTTCATCTCAACCAATGACGGGTCTAAGTCCTATTTTGCCTTAACATCAACCACCATAGAAGATTCAACTCCATTTTTTACATGGATACCACCTTCGTCAGAATCATTCAGCCTAACACCCAATTATGCCAAGCAGTGCACATCCTTCACCAACTTCTTCTTGGCTCATCAACATGATCCACACTAACCATAAATAAACTACTTAGAGCATCAGCTACAATATTTTTCTTGTTTCACACTTATGTTATAATCCTTAAGAATTTTCAACTATCTTCTTTGCCTCAAGTTTAGATCTCTTTGACCGAACATATATTGCAAACTCCTATGGTTAGTAAAACATCAAAATGAACCCCATAAAGATAATGTCTCCAAATCTTCAAAGAAAACACCACAACCGTTAACTCAAGATTATGGGTTAGATAACTCCATTCATGCACTTTAAGTTGTCTAGATGCATATGCTATAACCCTGTCATATTACATTAGGACATAACCTAAATCGATATGAGAAACATCACAATATACCACAAATTCATTTAAACCTTCTGATAGTGTCAAAATAAGAGTTGATGTAAGATGGTCTTCCAAAGTCTGAAAACTTTTCTCACATTCATCTCACCATTGGAATTTTGTCTTCTTCTGAGTTAACTTAGTCAAAGGTGCAACAATGGATGAGAAACCTTCAATAATACCTAACCAAACCAAGAAAACTCCAAATATCTGAAAGAGACAATGGTTTAGGCCAATTTTTTGCCGCCTCGATCTTTTTTGGATCAACCTTAATACTATCACGAGAGACTACATGACCAAGGAAGGCCACCTCTTTCAGCAAGAACTCACACTTACAGAACTTTGTAAATAATTGCTTGTCCCTCAAAGTCTGAAGTACCACCCTCAAATGACCCATATGATCTTCTTCACTTTGGGAGTAAATCAAATATCATTAATGAAAACAACTATGAAAGTATCAAGATATGACTTGAACACCCGATTCATAAGATCCATAAAAACCATCACGACATTGGTTAACCCAAATGATATTACCACAAACTCAAAGTGACCATAATTAGTTTGGAAAGCTATCTTAGGAATATCATATTCCCTTACCATCAACTAATGATAAGTGGAAAAGAGATCAATTTTTAAGAAGTGAGTGGCACCTTGCAATTGATCAAACAAATTATCTATCCTCGGTAATGGATATTTATTCTTTATAGTCACCTTGTTCAATTGTTGATAATCGATACACATCTGAAGTGACATATATTGTTTTATAAACAACACGAGAGCACCCATGGTGAAATGCTCGACATGATGAGACCCTTTTCTGACAAGTCCTTCAACTGATCTTTCAACTCCTTTAATTTTTTCGGGACCATTTGGTAAGGAGGTTGAGTATCCAGAAGAAGATCTATGTTGAAGTCTACTTCCCTTTTGAGAAGAATACTAGGAAAATCCTCAGGGAAGAAATCCAAAAACTCATTCACCATAGGAACTAACTCAAGTATAGAAGACTCAAAATCAATATCTCTAACCCTTACTATATGATAGATACACCCGTTGGAGATTATCTTTTGGGCCTTAAGATAAAAGATAAACTGGCCTTCGAACACTAAGTCACTACCTACCCCCTCAAGAATAGGTTCATTTGAGAATTAAAATTTGACCTTTCGGGTCTTACAATCTATGGAAACATAGAAAGCATATAACCAATCCATCCCCAGAATGATATCAAAATCAACCATTTCAAGCTCAATAAGATCACCAAGAATAACTTTATACAATACTGACACATGACAAACTCGATGGACTCTATGGACTATAACTGACTCACCCACAAGAGTATAAACTGAGAAGGGTTCACTAAGATTTCAGGACTCTTACCAAACTTAATAGCTAGGGAAGGAGTGATAAAAGACAAATTTGTACCCACATTTAGAAATACATACACATCAAAATTAAAGACCTTCAATATACTAATGACCACATCCAGAGTCTCTTCCACATCTTGTCTATCATGAAGAGCATAAAGTTTGTTATTGTACTGAGCATCGCCTTGTAGAACCCTTTTTTTCCCTTGACCACACGGAATAATCTGTCCTTAGGGATGACCTTCTTGACCCTTATTTAGAGCATTTGGACATATAGAAAGCTTGTGGCTCTTCTTGCCACATCTAAATAAGAACCCAAACTAACCAGAAACCTACCCCTATGATTATTCCCACACATAACACACTTAGGATTTATTGGTCCACTTTCACCTTGAAACCTTTGACCTTGTTGAGGTTGACCATTTCCACCATCGAATCTAGCATTTCAGAACCCACCTTTGAGTTGTCCCTCTTAGACTCTCTCACTTTTCGCTCTTTGATCTTATTACCCTTAATTTATTTGGCATAAGTCATGATCCTAGAGATGTCCATTACTTTCACGAGCATAGCCTTTGATACTCTTTTAACACCAATTCTAAGATCCCTAAAATGAAGTTATGCATCCTAGTACGAGGATTGAAAACCAATGTAAGAGCATACTTGGAGATCTTAGTGAACTTGAATGAATATTTCCTCATACCCATACTGCCTTGCTTGAGATTGATGAATTTAGTTAACTTTGCCTCCCTAAGCTCAAATGGAAAGAAATGGTCCAGAAAATGCAAACTTGAACTCTTCCTAACCAATGTGGCCTTCATCCACTCTCTCAGAAACCCATTGGATAAACCATACTTGGGACACCCCTTTGAGTTGATAGGTGGCCAATTCAGCTTTTCTTCTAAGGAAACTCCCATAATGGCCAGAACCTTGTATACCTCATCAATGAACTCTTAGGCATCTTAGTTAACCTTTGAACTATGAAATTTTAGAGGGTTCATTTGGGCAAAATCCTTCACCCTAGCAGTTGGGTTAGGCATGTGAGGAGGAGGAGCTACAACCTATTTAGCCTAGTTGGCCATAACCTGGGTCAACATAACAAATGCAGTTTGAAACTCAACATTGGTAACTGGTTCTCCTAAAGGATATTGAGGAGCTAGATCCTCATTAGCAGGGCCCTTTCTAGACTAAGGTTCTCTTCTTAGAGGCATCAACTATATAGGCACAAAGAATATTCATTAATTTTAGGAAGCCTTAAGACAAGTTCTACAACATAACATGAATCATGAAGAAGTAAAACATTTCCTAAAACACCTTACAACCTCATACTTATAGATGTAGCATGATTCACATCCATGAATAAAACTCTACTTGACACGACATATTGGATTTCAGGACCATTTCAAAACCTAGTGCTCTGATACCAAGTTTACCATGATCCAAGCCTAGGGTTTAGTCGTAACACGACGCATGAGATCTCCAATGAAACTCCAAACTAGCCTTCTTAGCATAACATAAGTATACAAGGTAAACAAGAAAATAATAACATAAGCTGAAGTATGAACATATCATAACCGAAGCATAAGAGCTATAGAAGACATAAGTTCAAGTGACATACAAGAAATACAAATCTGAAACCAACTACAATATGTCCAACAATGACTCTAAGGCATGAACGTAGGCGGGGGATCAAACACGTACTAACTTACCCTAAACATAAAGTAAAGACTGCCTCAACATGATATAACATAAAGCTAAAAGATAGTAGGCTCTATCTCCAAACCATAAGGACTCGCCCAATTCAAATTTACAATAAGCCTAGATTTATCCATGAAGATAGGAATGATGGTCATCTGCACCTATATTATGATATAATTTAGGTGTCAGAACCTCAATTTGATGGTTCAAATGGTTAAGGCTTGGCTAGGGATTTACTTAATGGACCTAGCCAAGGACCCATGACTTCAGTCAAAGTTAAATTCATGTAAAGGACGACCTTGGCATTGGCGTGTCCAGGGCATGCAAGGCAAGACATGGCTAAGACATGACAAGGGCTGGGTAAAGCTAAGGCAAGGAAAGGCTATGACATGGCATGGTCGTGGCTAAATAGGTTTGAGGCTTAGTGTTGGACAAAGGCAATGGCTTAGGAAACTGGACCATAATGACAAGTTGTACAGGGCAAGACCTAAGCATGGCATAGGCACATGGGAAGGCGTGAGGCTGGGTGAATAAGGCACTACTTTGCGCCATATTTTAAGGTTGCTTACATGTTCCCTTCACACACGTGGGTAGTTGGGTGATTTTGGCAATTTCTAGTTGTTGGTAACTTCTTAGAATTTTAGATAGGCTTGTAACTTCAAATTTAAATAATTGTCTATCAGTTGGGAATGTCAACTAAAATTTGTAGGCACGTGATTGGGTGTTGTGGCCTATTTAAAGGCACAGGCAGACTAGTCACATGTAGAGAATTGGCCTGGATGAATTTTGTAAAGTTAAATATTTTGTGTGCTTCTTTATGGCACAAGTTTAAATACAATTTTAGGACTTGTTCCTGTACATGCTTATGTTCCTAATTTCATAGTCATTGTTTCTAGGTTGGACTATATCAAAAGTAAAAAATAAAGAGAGTTGAGTCTAAGGTTGGTAGGCTGTCTAATTAGTTTAGATCGCAAGGATTGACCCCACTATAACTGGTATTTGAGCTAGGTTGTTTCAACATGAAAAATAGCTGGCAAAAGTAGTTACAACGAATTGCGTGAGAAGGTTGCAAAACTAAAAGTCATTCTGGGCTTGATAGACAACGATGGGGCCATGAGAAATGTCCTGACACAGAGTTAAGGCATCAATTGCATCGTGGTGTTGTTGATGGCTAGTTAGCTGAATTGTAGACTTTTGTTTTGACTTTTTAGGTGCATAAACTGAGGCCCTAAGAAAGAAAACGAAGATATGAAGGTGGAGGCAAATGTTCTCTACTTGGCTGGTTCAAATCTGCCTGAGGGAGGCGAAGAATATGCCAAGATCAAAATTACTGAGCCAAAATAGTTTGATGGTGTGCATGGGGCAAAAAAACTAAAAAACTTTTTGTGGGACATGGGACAAGATATCAAATTGGATATCATCGATACTCATTATTAAAGGATAGCTTAGAAATATCGGTGTTGTTTAGGGATTGGATCAATGCCGAAAGGAGTTATGGATTGCCCAAATTATCCCCTCAAGTGGAAGATGAAATTGATGAGATACTTGGACATAATAGTGATGATGGTATGGAAGCAATGGAGGAAGAACGACAAATACAAGTTTCAGATAATATTTCCCGAGAAATAATAGATAGTTTATGACAAAAAATGTTCTTACGTTACAATTATAGATATTAGTATAATATTATAGACCTAGTTCAAACAGATCCCTTCCTAGAAGGTGGCTGTGTAGATTAGGTAGTCTAACTCTTTTTATTATTTGTAATTGTACAATTTTATTTATTTAAATAAATATATGACTTTTCTTTTAAAAACCTTTTATTTAAATTTCAAAGAGTATAAATTTACTTAAAAATTACAACTTACAAGTTTCAATTTAAAAATTAAAAGTTTAAAGTTTTTATTAT
>JBCEWC010012089.1:0-16135 GCA_038996855.1 Solanum aculeatissimum
GGGGGGGTGAATAATATCTTCTACTACTTCCAAAAATTGTAATCGATGAGATGTGAACAATAAATAAAATTTTAAAATTTAAAACTCATGATAAACAAAAGAAATATATCCATTTTACGGATAATAAATTTCTTTTAATAATTATATTAAGATAATAAAAATTAATACTAACATCTAATAATTTTAAATAGTGAATAAGATAATTTAAAAAATATAAAAATATAAAAATTATTTGATAATCACTTGATTCATTGTATGGATTTGAAGAAACAAGGAGAGGTGGTGGGGGAGGAAAGGGAGGGAGAGAATTACATTTTGTTGAGAAGCAATACGGTGTTGGACTTTCGTGAGCAATTTAAAATATTTAAAAAATATTATAATATTATTTGTGTATCGCACGAATCCGTATACTAATATATATATATATATAAATATAAAGTTATAAACAGACACACAGACTAATAATTATCTATTTAAATATTTAATAAAATTAAATAAATAATTATTTCATTAACAAGTAAGTATTACATTTAGATATATGATTAATAATATCCATTCAAAAGTTCTTCCACTAATTTTAGTCATAAATCATCCCACCCATGAATTTCTCGTGCAAATTGATGTGACACTATTTATAAGTTTGAACATGAAGGATACTTACCACATGAATTTTCGTTCTCATCTCCAATGTTACTTTCCTTGTCGATCTTTACATTTATTTCAATTACGATGGTATTCTATAATATATATGACCCAATCAATAAAGAAATCGTAAATAGTTTTTGATAATAATCCTCTACCTCTCCAACTTCCGTCATAATTTAAATTACACATCCATGATTAATCATTTTTTCAGTCAAGTTTTTTTTCTTCTTTTTTTTTTTTTTTAAAAAAATGATAGGAGGAGAAGAGTATTATAAAATAAAAAATCGAGCCTTCACTAGTAAAATAAAAATTTAGATAGTCAATCATACTTCTACGAAAAAAAAGGGTATTCTTTTGGCCTTCTGGCAACTATATATTACCCCAACTCATACAAAAGAATTTTTTATCTTTTTATTTAGCAAAATCAATATTTTTCGTGAATATATTTTTTGAAATGATCATAAATAAGAAAATATCCAATTGATTTTAAGTTGTTCCATAGAAGACATAGACTAGTCCATCCCAGTTCATGATTTGATGTTTATTCGATATTTTAAATTTTTTTAACTCTAGCAAATTTTCAAACAAAAGAAAAAAAAAATTAACTCAATATGATGGTAGTATGATCCTAACTTACTGATGTCCTGGAAACAACCCCCCACCCCACACACACACAAATGCAACAAACATAATACAAATCAGTGGTGTGCGAATCAATTTGCAAGTTGTAACACAACTCAATTATTTCACGAGCTACCTAATACCTCACCAGTACAATCAAAATTCTAGCAAAATGCACAACACCAACATCCAGAACTTGAAATAGAAGAATTTTCAAATTAAAGAAAGTGGAAGGATAGAATGACTGAAGAAACTTGAGGATTTAGAAAAGATTTTGCTTCCTACCTGTCTATGAAGCTGAAAATAAACAACAATTTACTTCTTGCCTAAAAACTTTTTAACATTAAAAAAATTCAAGAGGCTAAGATACAGAAAGTGGTATTGGCTTCATAGCACTTCTAATTCGCCGGTATGCAGTCCTAACTCCCTCCTTGAGACTTTCATTTTCACTTTGGAGGTCACCAGTTTGTTGTCCAGAGCCAAATTCCTATCAAAATTGACTACCAACTTACCATCTTCACATCACCAAACGTAGAAACCAGGAGTGCATGGACTATTTTCTCAGCTTTCTTTGCATCTTCCTGCTCATTAATGAAAGTTTCCGACTCAATTGATACTTTAGGCATCTCCCTGCTGGCATTCAGAAATAATGCCACGACAGGAGTCAAATACCATGTCACTAATTGGATGTGTTGTCCAATGAACGGAGAGATGATTCTCTGATTCCTGCTTCACCATCACTCGTTCATGCGCCCGCAAAGTTAGTACATCAGATTCCTCATCCATTGAGGACTCTACACTTCCATAGATCTGCTAAGGCCTGTGTTGTATAACAACAAAAGCACCAGAATAGGGGATAGTTATTCTCTGTGTGATATATGCAGTGGATCGCTGAGAAAAGACATGGAGATCATCAGGTGCCATCTTCTGGTAAGTGAAACCTTTCTTCACAAGTAAACCACTGACCATTTCACCCACTTCAGGGGTCTTTTCAGCCAGCTTTCCAATAGTTTTCACCATTTTCTCAGAGTTGAAGTGCATTTCAACTGACTGGCAGTTCTTGGGAATGATAATTTTAGTATTCCCATCAGCAAAGAGGGAGGAAAGTTTATGCTTGAGTTTATCCATCTCATTAGCCACTCCATGAACTAGAATTATGTTGGGAAGCATAAGTTCTTTCACAAAGGTACTTCTCTGAGCATAATCCGCGTGAGCTGAGAATGAAATATAATGAACCTGCATATTAAGTGGAGCAAACAAGCCATTTGTGAGGGTGATTCCTTCGGTTCATTGATGATAGTCTTCGCCAAGGTCCCTTCCACTACATACCCAGTATGATACAAGCATTTTTCTTGTCAGAACACCATTGTCAAAGAGTTGCCTTGACAAACCACTTTGAAGACAACCAGGACATGTCATCACCACACATGGCTTGTTGTCTATACAATCTTCAATACTGTTCAGGGAAGATATATGTTTGAAATTAAAGGGATTTGAGCTGACAAATTGATTTTGGATCCTTTCATTCATGGTATTGATGTAAGTCTGAAGGACAGCCATGCACCTTCTTGCAAGTGGTCAAGCATGATATATGGGGAAGTTAGATAGTTCAGGATGGTTAGACCAATATTCCTCCAGGATAAGGAGAAGCTCCTGTGCACGTCCCAAGGCGTAAGGCATAAGCAGGAATCAACACCCCACCCCCTTGAAGGTTGAATGTATGACATCACTGAAAAGCTGCCCTCTATGGAGTTGAACATCATAAGTTGATCCAAATAATGCAAATATCTGGAGAAAATTGTGGGATCTCAGCCTTGCGGAGATGCCTGTCTTCTTCACGGTGAAGTCTCCTGTATAGAAAACTCGAACACCAGCAATATCAACCATAAACATGGCAGCACCAAAGACATGGCCGACAGTATCACACCTAAAGTGAATACCATTTACTTCCATAGTCTGATGGAAGTCAATAACCTACAAAAGAAGTTTTCACATGTCAAAATAAGCCTAACCAAACATGTTGTCTGAATTAAAAAAATTATTAATAATGATTCATTGATATGGTGAGGAAAATTCCAGAATACAAGTGGTATACAAAAAGTGAACCTACGCCGAACATGGTTCCCCACATAATAAAATTTGAAAAAATATACTCCATTTTAAAAAGAATGACTTTGGTTTGACTTGGCATGAAGTTTAAGAAAATAAAGAAGACTTTTTAATCTTGTGGTCTTTAATTAAAGTTATATTAAATGTACAAAAATGTCCTTTGATCTTGTGTCCTTAAATATGTCACGTGGAAAGTTGAAATTACAGTTTTGCTAAAAAAGGAAAGGGGTTATTCTTTTTGAAACAAACTAAAAAGGAAAGTAGGCCATTCTTTTTAAACGAAGGGAGTAATACAAATAAACTTGACTAACCAAAACTCAAAACATGTACACACTGAATGACAAACATCTAATAATCATGATATGCTTCTCTCTTTCCTCTCAAGAGAGAAAGCATTTTGCTGCTACTCCCACAAATGATTGCTTTCTTCTTTTTAATTTTGCTTAAGGAGGAGGTTGTTCCATTTCCAGGATTTTTTTTCTCCAGCACCCATGGTGTAATGCTTGTGTAAAAACAAAAAAGCAAAAGGAAATCTAATCTGCTGTTTGGCGATAACTTGATGTGTTCAACATAACAACAACAACATAATGTGTCCAGCATAACAACCACAACATAATATGTCCAGCGTAAAAGAATGTATTTCAAATTAGAAATGGTTTTCATTGCTATTTAGCAGTCCAAGAGTAATAACATTTTTAGGTCGTGGCATTAGTACATTGGTAACAAATAAAAGGTCTGCTATTTTTCTCGTTTATCTTGTTAGAAGAAATCATTCTCTACAGCACGTCACTTCTACCTCAATATCTGAAAATCATCTTTGACTATTATAAAGACAAAAGGAGGCAAAATGCGAAAGATACTGCCATTCCACAGGGTTATTGATGGAGAACATAAGACAATATTTACCATGAAATGAAAATTTTAAATTTCCAAGAAAGTAAACATCAAAGCTAATATGGTGGGATTATGGGAGTAATGACTTGGTAGTTTCTGTAATAAGGACTGATTGGAAGGAGTTATAATGGATAGGTTCAAGAACTAGCTACATGGTTTATGACACAAGCACCCTTTTTTAGTTTTTCCTCTCATAGATCAACTAAGAAGGTCATGTAACAATGTAATCGTAATTCTCCTTAGCCTTTTTCGTTGAGGTATGGTAAAAAGTAAGGCCTGCAGGTCCGTTCCTTGAAGTATTTTCCTCTTAGTTTAAGCTCTTGGATGATATAATCCATCTAATCAAAAGGAAGGATAAACAGTCTGACAGTTGTATAAGGATGAAGTGAAGATGAAGTAAGGATGGTTAGTTAGAAGGTAAGGATAGCATGATTAACTAGTTTCGAGTCTATTGGATCATGGGCCAGAGCTACTTGGGTTTAGCCCCCTGAACATCATTTGGATGGGCTACCACAGAGCCTAAACCAACAGTTTTTTTGTGATAATCGAGAACTCCTTGAGGTATGAGGTACAGTTAGAAACTCGTGGGCTATGGGCCTGCCGATCTATCCTTCTCCACTTAAAATACCAGGCTCTTTCCTGCAGTAATGTTCGAATCCATGATGTGTGCCTACTCACGTCACGTGTTGTACTCTTACCACTAGACCAAAGCCCTATCAAAGCTAATAGTTCTAATGAGCTCAACAACAGTAAACTGGTCAATTACATTTCTCAAAGACTGAAAAAGGTTCAAATTCTTTCTTTTTTGAGGATGGAAAAAAAGAATTTTATTTAGCAGGAAAGAACAAGAAGAGAGTAGTTCAAGGTCAACGATGCAGTTGAATCATTGTGTATAGTCTCTGCCATTCATAAAACATGTATTTCTCCAAGGTAGCAGATGTCCAATGAGGTACATAAGAATATTCAAAGCATGATCTATCCCTCTTGTTTTCTAGCAAGAATATTAATATTTCTTATATCAAATAACTTCAAAGCACGACCAAAGACTCCTTTAGCTAAAGGAAAAGCACAGTCCAACATCAATAGCTCCTTCAAAGATCAGTAAATTACACATAACACTCATTCAGGACAAGCAAGCAAGCAAAGGAAAGCCAAAAATGTCCAATAGAGTTAAATTTTTTGCAGCACAACCTCTTATGGTTCAAAGAGATCAAATACTACATTCAGATTCCAATTATCTGGGTGAAGAAACAACATATTTGAGTTGCTCTCATTTTCCAGCTTGTACACAGTAGGCCATGAAAACTCTTCTTAGGTTCGTGCTCCCACCACACCACTAAATTAGCTTCAGTATCACCCCACCATCCCTTCCCTCCACCATACGTCCTCACTCTCCAAGCCGCCACAATCTAATACTTTTGCAAATTGATTCTTATCAGGAAAAAAATACTCGAGCAAATTAAATTTTTATTGTTTCAATTTAGACTAGGAGTCAGTTTGGCTTAGCCGATTTTAAGTAGCTTTAGTACCAAAGTGCTGAAAAGCACTTTTTAGTGCTGCAACTGAAATTACAATAATCAATTATGTGTTTAAATAGAAGTGCTAGAGCTGAAAATACACAGATGGTGTGTTTGGTGAAAATGTGTTGATAAATGCCTCTTCCGTTGAAATGATCGAAATGCCCTTAATACTGCTAACACTAAATAAGCTTAACCTAAATGGAAAAAAGTAAACATAGGGAAGCTCTTTATAGAGGAGCCTAATCAAAATGAAATAAGTGATAAGTACTGAGATTTTTAGTTATAAAACAGTAATTCTGAATATTTAATTGAACCATCAATGTTGACACATTCTTAATCTAACGGATCAATCAAGATATCTATCGTAATCACCTTGCCAACAACTCATTGCTTATCATATCATTAGTTCAACAATGAGGTAGGTAAGGTATGTGTACACTCTACCCTCCCCAAACCCCCACTTGGTATGTTGTTATAATTCAACAATGCTACAATTTACTATCAAAATAGAAAATCTAACAATATGATAATCCACCCCTAGGCCCTATCTAATTCCAATCTTAATCACCTTCACCAACAACTCACTGTCTGTCAAATCACTAGTTCAACAATGCTATAATATACTATCAAATAAAAAAATCTAATGATATGATACTTCACCCCTAGGCAAAAAAATTCCACAGCATTTATTCTCATATCATATTCTCCGACCAAGCAACCTTCACAAGTCTTGATACAAGTTTTTCTTGTTGCGTAAAACCATGTCCAATGTGCAAACATGAGAGAATCTGCAAATATTATGAAAAATATCCATAACACTACATCTTTCTCATATTCTATATTCCTCCGAGCTTCAATTTGACAATATAAACACATCAACAGTTACACCGTATTCACCATTATTGCAAGTAAAAAAAAAATGATACAAGACTTGGAAAAATCCCTAAAAAGAAAGAGGGATTTTCTTCCTAAAAGCTTGTAAAGAGAAGGTTAGAAATTCACAGTATTATCCTAGACAGAAGAACTTCCAAGAGGTCTATATGTGGACCGGATGTATAATAGAAACTAGTAATGGAGTGAAAACATCTTGTTCAGCGTAAAATCTGTTTTCAAACCAGGACCTCACAAGAGAAATGACAATCATACAACTTCCTGGAGAACAAGCATCAGATGTTGAAAGCAAACCTCAATTTTTTCCATGGAGTGAAGAATGTCACGTTCATCAAACAACATATCTTCAACCGAGACTTTGCTAACTTTAACATAATCTGACAAAAAGCAACTCGTATATGGCCTTTGTGAGTTATGTAACATTATTAGACTTGTTACCAATATATCTACCTTACACCATTTTTGTGTGTGGGTGTACCTTCTAAGCTTATGGGGGCCCGATTGGAGTACAAACCTAGTCGGTAGGGCCTTACACCTACGTACATCACTCTACTGTTGTCCAAATTCTGGTTACATTCGTAGGTACAGATATGCATTATCTGGTTCTAACAGATTTGAGTTACTTGAAATCTACAAATATACATTACTTGGTTTTGGTAGACAACTGTTGACTGTTGTAGAATTATATTCTAGTTTATTCCTGTTTTATTTATTGTTTTTACTCAGTCGACCTATGATGCCTACTGGGTACCTCATTTGTGGTACTCACTCTACAATCTGCATTTGCTTCACGATGTAGGACCCAGTACGAGCTAGTGTTGTTGATTTTCTTGTTGTTGTTGCTACTCCAGGAGATTTGTGAGTGTCAGATGATCTTAGATCCTTTCGGTCTCCTTCTGTATCAGTGGACTCGTCTTTTGATACCAGAGACTAGCCTTGTATTCAATTTTGATCTTGTATATATTTTTATGTCTTTTTGGGTTGAAAGTTGTATCCAATCAATAATAGCTCTGTACAGTTGATTTCCAGGTTCTAGGAAGGTGATTCCTTGGTTGTGTTGTTGTTATAGCTATAGATTTGTATATATATTGAGCAGGTTATCTTGTTTTGTTGTCTCTACCCTCACATCCGTTACTAGTCATTCTGGGTTATGGGTTGACTTGCCTGTAGGCGAGTTATAACAAGCGCCATCATGCCCCATAAAGTCAGGTCGTGAAAAATTACCTCCCAAGTCACGCCCAATCCTTAGACAAATCAAATTCACACGTTCTAAGTTTTCTCAAGGAAGAAGCTAAGGTTCTTCACCTTCAAGCCTTAGCCCAAGCCTTAGCCCAAGATTTTAAGTCAGTGTTTTCCTTCCAGGTATATAAGGATTCACTGAGAGTATCCTTCCACTCTTATGTCTGATTATTTTGATTTTCTCATAAAGTTTTCAAGATTGCTAGAAATAAAGCTAGGACTTTTATGAAATTATGGTTTCTCTTCATTAGTTCATGTTTTCATGGTTGCACCATGGTCTTAAAACCTTATTACATTGATTTAGCATGATTTTTATGATTCATTAAATATTTATGGCTTTTTAAGCATGAACACAAGCATGATACGAATTTCAACCTTAACGCGAGTTAACTTATGATACGATTTTGAGTTTATTCTCACATTATGATTCAAAAAATAGATGATTTCTATATCTATAAATGTCATATTTGGGAGGATTATTTAGTACAACGTGGACACTAATTTAGAAAATTCAAGTCCCATAACTATGCGCTATCAGAGATTTGAGAATGTCACTTTGTCGGGCAACTACATATGGATCTAAGAGGCAATTTAGTGGATCCACATGGATATGATATGGTTCTATACTTTGGTAAGGTATAGAGCAATCCTTCCAACTGAGATCATAAGTTGGGCATCATGAGCTCACGTGATGTATGTCAGTTGTAAGAAACTCCCTCATTTTATCATATTTTTATGATATGCTCTCAAGTTATTATGATTCTTTTTCTAAGTATGTCATTTTATGAATATGATTATGTATGACTACTGATATTAACTCAGGTATGTAGTGTCCAACTGTTTTCCTTCGGTCCCTTTAGTATGACTATGATTTTTGTTTGAAACTTTCTTCACTGCTCACTCATATGTTATTTTATCTGAGTATATTGGTGCCCCTTTCATATTCAGAACATTCCATGTACTGACACATACTTTTCTTTGCGCTTCATCCTCTTATGATGTAGATTCTAGTGCTCGTTCCCAAACACGTGGCTAGTAGGACGCATCATTCTCCAGTTAGTAGTTGGTGCATCCTCCTCACTTGGAGACTCAAAGGATTTAGAAGTTAATTTCCTTTTATGTTGCCATAGTCTTTGTTGGTAGTTGGGCGCCTGTCATAGCAGATTTGTTTTACTTGTTCTTTTAGTGGAGACTTTATTCAGACATAAGAATTAAAATCTCATGAATCCTCTGCCTTTCTTTGTTCAACATTATGTTAAGTGCATGTTTCAGCTTCCACTTAAGTTTTCATCTAAATATGTTTTGATATGTATGTCAAGGGGTAGCTTGAGATCATTTGTGATTCCAGATACCGTGTCCCGGCCCGGGTGTAGACTCGGTTGTGGCATATCAACATTTAAAATTGCCCACGAAAAGAGGAAACAAGGCAACACAAATAGATAAAAAATTTGTAGCCAGTCATAAATAATGCTTGGAAAAAAACAGAGAAAAACTTGTGTTGTTGTGTTACATTGAGAAATAATATTCCAAACAATAAAGCGAGCATAATAGCACTGAGATCCGGCACAAAAAACTTACTGAGTAACAAGAAGAACACCAATAGACGAAGGATCAAAAGCAGTCATGGCTGAGTAACCTCGATGAATGCCACAATCAAACTGCCAAAAAACATCAAAAGTAGTTCACATGATTGTTTTCCCTTTTGAAGAACAACAAAGTGTGTAGCCTACCTTGATTGTTTTCCCTTTAAAAGTCATGAAACACATGATCGTCCCACATCATTTCCAGCCCCTAAAAGAGTGATAACCAAGTTATCTCCCTCTCAAGAATTAGGTCTCTTCAAAGATGTCGGTGGTTGTCGAGTAGATGGCATTCCAAAGAATAAAGAATTTGGTTATGAATATTCGTATCCTCATGCAAGAGAAAAATAGCAAAAAATTTTTTTTAAAATTATCTGGTTAAACCATTATCCAGCTTCATTATGACCTAACAGTAAAAATCAATAATTTCATCAAGTATGTATCTATCCAAAATTTATTGTCAGTTATACAGATACTCGATACCAAGCCAACATAGCTACCCAGATTACAGAAATTTTATTCTTATACAATTATGGTGTCCATGCCATGATTTAGGAATTATGTTGAGGGGCAGAGGTAGACAAAAAAAATATTGGGTGAAGGTTATTAGACATGATATGGCGAAACTTCATCTCACCGAGAACATGAATTTAGATAAAAAGGAGTGGAGACCACGTTAGAAGGTTAATAGGCTAGTAGGGGAGGATGATATCTGAGCTTGTGATATAGTAGGTTAATAGGATTTTTTGTGTCTTTAGTGTTATTATTGTCCGTGTTATATTTGGTACTTTTATTGTACTTATATATTATCATTTGTTTTCCACTTTTATTATCTGTCTTATATCTAGTATTTTTTACTTTTGAGGCTTGATATTTTTGAGACGAGTGTCTTCTAGAAACAACCTCTTTGAGATAGGAGTAAAGTCTACATATAATATACCCTTCCAAGCTCCACTTGTGTGATTCCACTGGTGTTACAATCATGGTGTTCATGCTAGCTTTCTCGCACCTTTGATTAATTGCAAAAAGATATTATTTGAAGAATCAACTCTTTTGGGGTATTATTTAAAGATGAAAAATTGAGATTTTTAGTACATTTTTTATTTATTTTTAAAATATATTATTTCATAGAATGCTAGTTCCACCAGCTATTTAAGCATGCTTGAATACTGAGTTACAAGTCAGCTTCAAGTAGTACGAGATTTTCGGCAGAAAATCAACATAGCATTGCTAGTGATTTCACTAAAATCGACATAAGCAGAAACAAAAGCAAAAAAACGCAGAAAAGTTGAGAAGTAAACTAAAATCGCATAGAAAAAAAAAATACAAAGAGAAAAACTTACCTTCGGCCACTGAAATCGCAGAATACATTTGCAGAGATGGAGGAAAGGAAGAGGAGACGATAGATGAGACTTTTTCGTTTAATATATTTAACACTTTACTATCATTTTCAATCTTTCAAATAATAAATAATCTTAATCATAATTTTCAGAGGTAGAGTTAGAATGTGTATTCTTATTTTAATCATTTGTAGCTGAGGATAGTGTCTAAATTTCAAAAAATTATTATTGTTCATTTGGATTGGCTTATAATTTATAAGAAAAAGATCTAACTTATTTTTATTATTTTGATCTAAAATCAAGTGCTTAAAAAAATTTATTATGAGGTTTGAATTAGCTTTTTTAAAAAAAACTTTTAAGCTTTATTTTTATTTTTTATCTTAATTTTTTTTCCATTAAGTAAAAGAAGAAAAAACAACATTCAAAATCCCAAATATTTTAAGGGATAATTTCAAATATATATATAAAAAATTAATTAATTTATGATAAATATAACTCATGTTTTATTTACCTAAAAAATAACTCAAATTAAAGAAATTATAAGTTATAAAAAATATATGCTACAATAAGTATTACTTATACATAAATTATATACTAATATATATTATGATACACAATATACCTGACTATAAATACCTACACAATAAATAGTTTTTTTTAAAATTATTTTTACTGAAGCTTCCTGTCCTTAAGTGTAATTATCCCTTTTTTAAGCGCTAATAAAATGGCGAAGTTTACGAATTTAAGCCAAATCCAAAAGCAACATCCTTAGCCCAACCCTATAAAGTGAGGGCTCTCATTCAAATGGACTTTGCCCATTCCGCAAGTCAATCGCTCTGAAATGAGGACAGTTCGAGGCAAATTAACATAATCTCTAACTTAATTATCTCTTGTTAAAGTTGATATACGAAGAAACGAAGACCATTTCCCCTTGTGTTTTTTTTTTTTGCAAATTTGCTGGAAGTTATGTACATGTACAGAGGTTTGCAGCGGTTTAGAACCTCTGGTTCGTCAATTGTTAACCGTTTAACAGTGCCTCAGTTGAAAAGAAAAGCTTCTAATTCATGGTCTGCTATTCAGGACACTTATTATTCTACAAAGGTACCGTCTTTTTTCTTCTTTTTGAACTCTCTTGATTCTTTGATGGGTATTTGATTATTATCATGGGTTTTGGATTAAAGTTGTTTCTTTTTTTTTTCCATAAACACATGGTATAGTGGAAATGTAATTTTTTTTCTTTTGTTTTTGGTGTGATTTTCACTGGGGAATAGGATATATTCGAGAGGCATAAGGTGGTGTTTACAGTCTCGACGTCAATAGCATCAGTTGCTACAGCATGGTTCGGTATGTTGATCGTATGGTTTTGTCCTCACAGATATTTTATTAACTTGCTTGCTAGTAATTCTTGTTGGAGATTTGGGTATTCATTTATTACTTTTTTATTTTGCTTTTCATTCTTGGGCTTGTGAAGAAGTTTAGATATGTAAGAGAGTAGTTATTCTTCATTTAAAATATGGTAAGAAGAGGCTTGCCTACACTCTTTCTAGTGTACACGCGGCTTCTTTTGATTGGAGCTTGTCACTCAGATCAAATAGCGAATTCTAGTTTGCATTGTGTCCTGATTTTAGGGAATTCACTGGATAGTGAAGCTGCTTCACACTTGCCATATGGAGGGAAGGAAAATGAACTTGTCCCTTAAAAAGAGAAAAGAACTTGAATGAGAGAGGATAATCATTGAGAAAGATGTGTTTTTGACGAAGTTCGTTGAATTCCATAAACAAGTCAAAGCTTTTAGAGAGAATGTAGAAAGAACTAGAAGGAAGTTTCAACAATTTCATTCTATGCGTAACACACACTTCTCGAGTTATATACAAGATGCTGCTGCTTGCCATGCACCACATCTAAATTAATGTGGTCAAAAGTATTTAATCAAATGATCTACCAACTGGAATAGACTGATTAATGAAAAGAACTTCAGCTACTTGATAATATCGACTACAATCTCTTGAGATGTGAAGACTAAGTCTTCTTTGCTTGAGCGAGCTCCTCTTGCATTTAAGATTCTTGCCAACACCCTCGTACAAATTAGAGATTAGTGAGGAGATCATTATGGGTAGGGTGTGATAGTAAAATGATCTGCCTATTGAGACAAATAAGTGTAAAATGAACTGACATATGTCCTCAATCAATTCCTCCCTGCTAAAATGACAATCACGCTCAATATGTTTGGTGCTTTACTCAAAAACTGGATCCAGTAAGGTAAATGAATGTTTGGTTGTCACAGTGCAAGGGACAAGAGAAATGGATGTGACAATCAGTTCATCTAGCGGTCTAAATACCTGAGGCAATTGTACCACCAGTTTTCTCATTGAATTATATTTAGCCTCTGCTAAAGAGTAAAAAAAGTGGTAAGCTACTTTGTAGACTTCCACCAGAGCAATCTGGAACCTAATAAAACCACAGACAAAAATGGGTCTCCTTGATCGCTGTTCAGAAAGTTTGAGTTGAAAAGAAGCAAAGAGGCATAGAAAGACCATGTGCAGGATCTTGCTTGATGTTTCCAAGGACATGAGAATGTAACGAGGAACCCTTGAAAAGTGCATGAAGTGATCGATTTTTAAACAACAAAGGATATATCAGGTTTGATGTGAGGAGGTTCAACTTCTGAATAAGTTCTTATACTGGTCAGGACCATCTTTGACATCCAGAGAACTAGTAGCTGAGGAATGCTCAGAGCAGTGAAATTAAATTAATAGAACTAAAGCAAACTTTGGTTGAGTAGTCAGAAATCCTTTAGGTTCCTGCAACACCCAAATCCAACAAGTAATGGAAAAGACTTGAATCTTTAATCGGAGATCCTTCCCTTCCAAGACCTCACTTCAAGTAGGAAATGGAAGGACTACAAACAAGTTTTGGCAGGATGTTTGGCTAGTGAAACAAAACTAAGATGACAATATCTATCTCTTCAATATTGGTAGTGTCTCAGGAAGCTACAACATCAGAATTTTGGTTGAATCAGGTCTGGAATTTCAACTTCAGGTGTAGCTTAAATGACTGGGAAGTGGTCACTGCTCTTGTTACTGCTCCTTCACAACAACAATTCTGTATTTTCCAGACCCGATTTTCTCATTTGGAATGGTGATGCAAAAGGAAAAATTTACAGTAAAAGCATGTTACAAGCAACCAAGGGAACTTTCTGCTATCTTTTTTCATTGGCCTTGGAAGTGTATTTGGAGGTAAAAGGCACTTTGAAGGTGGAGTGTTTCACCTGGATGGTAGCCTAGGTAGCATGCTTAACTCATGAAAATCTTTAAAAAGAGGGGTCGGTATACGTAGCAAACATTCACTAAAGTGGAAGGCAAAATGAGGATATTTAATGAAGGCATAATGAGGATATCAATCACCTCTTCTTACATTACTCATTCACCATGCAAATCTGGGATCTCATACTAAACATTGTGGGAGTTGACTAGATTATGCCGAGGACAACCAAGGAGCTGTTGCAATGATGGTATATTAAAGGAATAGAGAAGACAAAAATGAAAGTAAAAGTTGACCTGAAGTAAAGAAATTATTATGCATACTATAATTAAGAAATTATAATATACATTTGGAATCATAACTTAAGCATTTTACACAGTAAATTCTTACCACTCAATGTAGCGTTGCTACAGTTATGCTTACGACTTGAACTGTGATCTGCTCTCCAACATGCTCATCTGTCAATTAACTCATATACTTTCTCCATTTCCTGACAAATAAAGATATGTCTATTGGCTCTATAAACACTGTTTGATTTTTAATAAGTTGAGCTGACTGCGAGCATAATGAGAGTGTTTTCCAATATATGAGAAGTTCTGATCCATTGAATATGACATAATAATTGGTGATCCTTTTGGAATGGGGCTATGGAAAGCGATTTGAAATCTGTGGCTCAAGCTTGAGTCTAATATGCACATTAAGTTGGGGGATAGGAGGAGAACCAGGTTCTGGTGGGATACCTGGATTAAACAGACTCCTCTGAAGGACTCTTTCCCTGATCTATTCATATTTTGCACCAATCCTGAGGCAAAGATCAATGAATGTTGGTCAGTACAAGAATGGAACCTCTCTTCTAGAAGGGCTATCGAATGATTGGGAAGTGGAGAGAGTAGCCAAATTGCTAGAAGATGTGGAGGTTTTCACAGGCACCGCCAGTGTTCCTGATGCAGTGAGATGGTCATTCAATGAGGATGGGATCTTCACAGTTGGCAGGGCTTATAAGAGTGAGTGTAACCAGCAGAGCAACAGTAACCAAATTTTGTGGAGGAAGGTTTGGAAGAATTCAGCACCAACAAAAGTCAAATGTTTCACATTGTTGGTTGTTAGAAGGGCTTGTTTGACACACGAAGTGCTGTGGAAGAAAGGAAAGGTCATAGTTCCGTGGCATTCACTTTGTCGGAAGACCGGAGAGTCCAACAATCGCCTGTTCTTACACTGCACCTTCACAGCACAGATCTGGGCCATGTTTCTTAACATCTCAGAAGTTAAGTGGACTATGCCTGAACGCACTGTAGATTTATTGAGTATCTAGGCTAGGAGAGGAGATAGCAAAAGGCAGAAGACTTGGTGGAATTTTATCCCACACTGCATATGGTAGCTAGGGGTGAGCATTCGGTAATCTGGTTTGGTTTCGATTTTTTCGGTTTTCCATTTTCGAATTATGTGTGCTAAAAACTGAACCGAACCAGTTTGGTTTGATTTTTGTAAATTCGGTTCATTGGTTTGGTTTTTTCAGTTTAGGGCCTGTTTAATGGAAAATTTTGTTTGTAAATTGGACTATTTTTTAAAGTTATATTTTTTTTTTAAAATTTAAACCTTTAAGGATTGCCGGAACTTGAGTTTTTAACTATTTCAAGACCCCCCTAATGTGTAAAATAACAAACACCTACAAAAAATAGAACTTGCTAGTTGCTACAGTATACAGTGTTAAAAATTTAAAAATAGCAAACCCAGATCTTATAAATAACACCCATCAACTTAGCATAATCTCCTGGATTTACCAAATGCAAAAACAGTAGTGTCAATAACTTAATCTATTTATTACTCTCCAGTTTCCACCATTTGTCAATTGTCATTCATCATGAAACAATAGCAGCATAAAACGCAAAAATAGTTGCAGCCTAAAAGGCTGAAACATTAGCAGCCCGCAGATAAATAAAAATAGTAGCAACAAACAGTGTGTTAGAATAGGAATAGGTAAATACAATCCTACTTAGAATAGGAATAGGAATAACAATAGTATATAGAATCCTAT
>JBCEWC010012090.1:0-16135 GCA_038996855.1 Solanum aculeatissimum
TGGTTCCCCCCCCCCCCCCCCCTTACTCCCCCCCCCCCCCCCCAAAAAAAATATACAAGTAAAATTACTTTTTACTTTAATGATTTTTTCAACTATTTCTAATTTTAAGAGAAGTTTGGAAAGAAACAATGAGGTAATATTGATAAATTTACCTTTGAATAAATATCCTCAAGGACCTCAACTAATTTTTTAATAAATTACTTTGTTGACTTGAAATAAAATTTAAAAATAAAATAAAGATTTTTTAAATTATGATTTTTTAAATATGTCATTATACTTATATGAATATAAAATTTTTGAAACTTATAGTCTTATTTAAACATGGAGTGGCATTTGTGAGTCTTTTTTATGCAATTCTAAATGTGAAGTAGCAAGTCTATGTTTCTTATTGTTGAAATTTAATACTTGACATTCAACAAATTCTATTTTTTTCTTCCATTCATCTTTGATTTGATACATTTCTTTTCCTGATTACTCTTAAAGATTATTATAACTTATATCTACTTTTTCCACATTAGTTCCAAATAATTTAAATTATTTATTTCAAGGATCAAATGGTAAATTGCTTCTTGATTTTTCAAACTGAACATTTATTTTCAACGTAACAAACAAAAAAAAACAAGAAGAATATTAATAAAATTTGTCGTGAAGAAAATATAGAAATATAATATTTTATTTTATTTTATTTTTAAGCATAACGTAAAGCTTTGATTTGGTTGGCCCTCGAACGGGCCTTGTCTCGGACAAGTATAGCTCCGCCCTCCATAGGAGTAACACGTACGCGTGGATACCTGTAATTAGACAGGGAACTGAGAAGCCAAATGATTAATCCTTTTTTTCATGATGACAATAAAACAGAGTGTATGCTTTTGAAATAACAGATGCTTCGTTAACTTTTGAGATCAGAAAATATTCAAGAAAAAAGATACTGATCTTCCCAGTATATTATTGCATAGGGAAGCCTTTATTTATTTGGATTGGGAATCTAATGTTCATTTGGTGGCAGACAAAACTATAGCAATTCCTACTCAATCTGTTGGTAGGAGTAGTTTCCATGTGGTTGGTGGAAAATGACTTACAATTAATTAAACAATTTTAATTAAGAATCATCTTATTCCCTAACTTTCTTCTTTAATTTCCTTTTTACAATCCCATCCCATTTAAGTGGAAATAATTAACAAACTCTGTTTAGATCAGATTCCTTAAATATATTATCACAAATCTAGCTACCTCTTTACCCCTTTTATGTTTGTTAAATGACATCCAAGTTGGAGATTATGTCATAGATGAAGAGCTTTTATTAGTACAATGAACCTAAATAATTGATAACCAATGATATTTATTTATTTATTGAAGCACTTGGATTATTCCTTTTGCTGTGGTGTTCTATTTAGACAAAAAAAAAAGCCTGTCTGACTTAAGTGGTTGAAAGTAGTTGATAAGTATAAAGCGTTAACAAGTACTTTAAAATGTTAATTTTATTTTCTAAGTAAAGAGTTACTGTTTGAGAGAAATGTTGGAACTAATAATGAGTAATTGATATATCAACATTTTTATGTTAAAATGACTCTACATCCTCTTTATCTTTTTCAAAAAGAAAAATCTAAGCTACAGTGATCAACTTATTACATGCTAACTAATTTTATCTTATTAGTCAAGCACATCAAATCTATGAGAAAAGAAAGTACATTTTTTTTTCAAAATTTTGACCTTAATGAAACTTGGCCAAACAAACCTACAAGGTATATATGATTGTTTGTAACAAAGAAACCTTCAAGGAATATATTAACGTGACAGAGACTCAATTGTCTAGTAGGGCAAACAAATACACAGATGAATTCCCCATATGTAGATATTTTTTGTGAGCTAATTACAGAAAACTCGAACCCTTCGAGGTGGTCCAATGGTTTGGACTTGAGATTTTCATGTTAAAGGTCTTAAGTTCAAAATCCCTTGTCAGCGAAAGTAAAAAATTTGCTTTCTGGGTCGAGCTCGTCGCACGTGACTTGCCTAGTGGGGATTACCTCTCCGATGTGATTTACGATCTATTGCATAGGAACGGAATTTGCCTGGTGTGCCCCAACGGGTATAGCGGGTGCGGGTTCCTTGTTATCAAAAACTTTTACAGAAAACTGGACAATTACACAATACACATAAATCCAAAACAACTTTGTTTGGCTTTTGAATCCCAAAATACCGTACGCAAATTAAGCAAAGAGATCAAGATATTCAGTAATACCATAAATGTAGAAACAAAAGATCATACTAAAATTCACACATATTAAATTACATAAGTAGTCGATGGGTAGGATGAAAGTCTAAAATCTTATCACATCCAATCGACTAATCAGCACCATGATTAAATCGTCGTACTAGTTTTTTTTTGTTTTCAGGTCATGTTCAAACTCAAAACTTGAAATAGCCAAGGAGGATTATTCAATGAATCTTGTGATCTATATTGATCTTGATCAACATTTTGATTACTTTGTGACGTTCTTCCACCAAGCTGGAAATTATTCTCCTCAAGTCCCCATTTATGACCTTGAATATTCCTTGCTAAATTTGTGGTCGTAGTATGCTTTATTTGGCTAGAAGCGGATCCGGCTGAATTAGAAGATGAAAAACTTGGTGAGGAAGAATCAAAATTAGCTATTTTTCTTCTGCGACGATCTCTGTAACTTGAAAGCCCTAAAGTTAATTCCAATTCATGAGCATCATCTTCACTAGCTGATTCTGCAATGTGTTCTTCATCATTACTTGGCCTTATTTCCAAGTCAATACATTGACGGGGAGTACTCGTCTTTTTGTTTGAATCAAGATGCAGCTTGACTTGTTCTTTCATGACTTGTTGATGAGGTTGGTGGTTGGTACTTGACATGTTTTTCATCAGTGATTTCTGAGTTTGATATAGACGATGAAGTTCATACACCTGACAAAAACATGTCGTACATAATTAATGAACATTCATGCATGATATAGCCAAAAAAATCTAGAGTAGTTGATTCAGAATAATTTACTTGTTCTCTGAAGATTTCTTCGTGCTTTAAGATCGCCATCTTCATGTATTCCTTATCGTATGGATTGATAAGCTTCTCCATTTTCTTAAAACTGAAGAATTTCTGATTAAAGACGAAGAAGGAAGAGGAGACGATTTTTCTTCAATTTGACTCAATATATCTCCGGGATAGGGAATGTATATTATTACCTAAAAGAAGCAGAAATCAGGGTAAGTTTTTTTTTAAAAATGAATAAAGAAATAGTAGCCATTTAATTGTTGATAATAATAATACAAAGAAGTTGATAAACGTCAAAGGCTATCAGCTAAAAAAATATGAGGCTTCCCAATTTGTTGCACAAATTTTTGATGACTGAAGGAGATTAACTCAATACCCCTCTTTTTGGCATGTATGATTTTGTTTGTTTTTATTGTTCGTTCTTTTCCATACAAATTACTGTCAATTTGGGCCACACCCATAATAATAATACAAGCATTATATATAAATCAAGAGATAATATATGTCCTATTATAGAGCATGCCATGATCGGCACATATATATCACTGTCATAAGAACTGTACTAATATTCTTGTAAAATCAAGTTAATTCATAATTCCAAGAAAAATACAGATATTTTTCGACAAATTCAACTATTCACTTTTGCTAGTTCTGTGTTATATAAGCAAGGGAGTAGTTTACAGCATGCCACATGCATCTACTTCTATTTTTTTTTAAATCCCTTTTGATATTTTAGTTTTCATTTGTTAAGTAATTAGGAAACAAATACCAATTAGATACCTATACTTGTTGAATTTTATTGGAGCGCTTCATTCTAATTCCTTCCATGTATCAAAGAAATTGCTAGCTATTAATAATCAGATAAATCTCTTTTATCATTTTCCTCGATCGATCAGACGCTAAGCAAGCAACCATATTCATGTAAATTAAGTTAATATCTTGTAACAATAAACTTAATTATACCAAAGAAGAAGAAGAATTAAATGTTTTCCATGATTGAATTGAGTGTCTTTACCTGTAACGTTGTACTTTATTGATAGAAAAGAACAACTTTGAGGAGCTTGCAAACCAAACTTGAAGACTTTAGGCTTTCTTTGTTTGAGAGAGTTTATGAACATCCCACCTTTAATTTGCCTTCACATTAATTCCCCAGTATATACTGCCAAAGTGACCACCCCTGAAGATATATATATATATATTGAGTTTTAAAAAAAATTAAAAGAGGAATGAATAAAATAGTATTATTAGGACTTATGACTGTTATGAGGAAGAATTTAAGATTCTCATTTATCACACAGAAATCAAAGCAAATGTTGTTGCATTTTTGGAATTGGAAGAAAAAGTAGAAATATAGATAGAGACTAGCTAGGTACGTAGGGAAGACTAGGGAAGAAAGCATGCCAAACAAATCCAGTCCCCTTAGCCAATGTGGTTTGAGTTTTGTGAAAGAGATGCCCCCAGACAAGTCCAGCAGTGCACACCATATTTAAACATTTTCTAATCACGATAACATATTTTTTTTAACTTAATAATATATAGTTGTACTGTCATATAATGCAGGGGAGAAGAATAATATATAATGTGGATCACCACAAAGGGGGTGGGGGCTGGGGGTGGATTAAATGCAATCATCAAAATAACAGCTTAGGAAGGAATCACATGCACTATATTACTAGTACTAGAATACAATATAACCTTATTATGTTGTATAATACATGTACAGTTGTCTCAACCTTTGCCTGTTATATATTATACTTGTAATAAGTATAAATACTAATATACTAGTAATATCTGATATTGTCCCCAATCCCATCCATTCTTCTGGGTAGAGAAAAAATAGGTGTCATCACCTGGCCCCACCGACAATAGATCTGATCCTGGCCGTACGTTTTTGTGGGTACCCCTTCGTATACTCCAAAAGATGATCAACTTATCTTCAACATTTTAGGCACATCCTCAATTATTGTTTATAAATGATGTCATTCAAATCGGGTGTCAAAATTAAACTCAACTCGTTGAAGTTTATAATTCATTTAATTATTAGCTCAATTTAATTCATTTAAAATTTAGTTGATATGCAACTCAAATTTACTCAAAAGAAATCTTGTCAAAATATTTTTAAAACACTATTTTTTTAGTTTGATATATTTTATATCGTCATAATAAAGAAAAATGTAATTTAATTAAGTACCAAAATATTAAAAAAGAACAAATAAAATAAGTAAAATTTAATAAAACTTTGGTTGGATTGGGTCTTGATCCGCTGTCTAACTCATTACTCAACCCGTTTTGACCCAATCAATTTTGATCCAAGCAAATTCGAGTTGGATTAGGTTTTGACTCGTTTGTTATCTTGACCCATTATAACCTGATCAAATTTGACTCAACCCGCCCGATTACCGCCCCCAATTCAATATTATTAAAAACATAAAATAATGTGTTCTAATTAGCTTATTATGAAGGAGGGTTGATTTTATTTTACATCATCAATACAATTTTATCTATTGTAATTACACTCTATTTTTAAAGCTATCACGTTAGGCTACTAAAATGGAAAAAATAAATAAATTAGGAGGGTTCCATAAATCACAGTATAAATAATTAATTTTTTAAAATTTTTTTTTCAATTTATAAAAATTTCTTTTAACACATGACAATCCGAATACATTAATTCAGTTATATATTTTTAAAAATTTTGAGAATAAGTAAAAATAATAATAAAAAAAGATAAATAAAAAAGTGTAATTAGGTAATCTTTTCAAAAAAAATAATCGTATTAGGCTTGTTACGGCTGGTTGATATAGATCAGCAAACAATTATGTATCTGCGTTCTTAGCTCATGGTTGAAAAATTAAAATTATCTACATTATATATACCATTATTAATATAACATAAATAATCTGTCTTATTAGGCCAGCTATGACTCTATTATGAAGTTACTTATTATTGTAAATTAACTTAATTTGGTGGTAACTATGATTAATATTAATTAGTAATATAAAATATTGTCCATCGATTGTGATTAAGTGGATCTGATCCCTTAACTCCCCACGGTGGCCAAGGCAACACCATCAACTAATATCATGGACATTGAATGCGACCATGTGATAAACTTCTTAACTAAATTATAACTATGTGATTGGAAACAAGCTAAGGGCTTAGATTCATTGATTCTTCGATTTGATTGTTTATATATTAGTTAAATAAATTAAAAGTCGCGTAAGTCGATGGCTAAGAATATATAAGAACATGTGCACTTTTATAAGGCAAATTTGGTTGGATGGAAAGACTTCAAAATTAAATTATTTAAGGAAAGAATAATAGAGCTGGATTTGTCTTTGTTGTGTTTTTAGCTGTACTAATTGGTACAGATGGATGGATTAGAAGGCAAAGATAATATTCCAACACATATCACCAAGAATATGGAAGAGAAATGGATTTAATTAGATTTAAGCCATTTTAATTGGAATATATGTTTAAATCATGTACAGATTCAGTGGCAGAGGTAAAGAATTTTTTTAAAAAAAATTAATTGAATTTTTTTTGGTGGAAAATTATACTATTAAAATAAAATAAAAATATCATAGTATGTATGTCAATAACCAAAAAATTTATTTACAAGAGGAAGAGAAGTTAGAATTTAACTTTACAAATTCTGAATTAGAGAACGACGACTTCAAGTATTAATAATTGGATCCAAAATTTAATATGCATACATATCTAATGAATTTTTTTGTACATTGTATTTAAGTAAAATCTATTGAACTTATGTCATCGTGCAAGAAATTCTAAGAAGAAAGTTTTAAAAATGTTGCGTTAAGGGATTGAACAAATTTAATTAATAATTAATAGTTTTATAAAATTATAAATTTTGAAAAACAAAAGAAAGATGCAAAGAATGTGATAAAATAAAAACAATATGATAACAGTTGGATGGAACATTAGAGAGAGGAGAGGGACATTAAAGCACGCGTTGCCGGTTTAACAAGGTGCACAAGTATGGGTGGTGGTAGGGTCCTTTTGGGTTTACTAAAAGGCTGAGACACGCCCTACCTTTCATCCTTCCTGTTACTTGGTCCCATCTCCCTTCTCTTTTTCTTTAAAAATAAAGGGGGCATCAGAAAAATTGGAGTAGAATTTGTTTATGTATATAGACACAAATTACATTTAAAAAATCACAATTTATAAATTGTTTTTATACTTTTCAGAGAAAAAATTCATAAATAATCTTTACATTAACTTTAGAGGAATTTGGGGAACGAAGAAGGAGAGAGCAGAAAATTATTGTGACTTTTCTGTTCTAAATTCCTTTTATAGTTCTAAAAAAAATACAACTTTTTAAATAATTATTTCTCTTTTTTTAAAAAATATATAACAATTATGTATTATTTATCTATACTATACTAAAAACGTGAAAACTCTTAGAAATGTTGTTTGAATATTTTGCCCTTTATTAAAATTCTCTGTTTTAGATAAAATTGTCTCTTCATTATTTTTTTTAGTTTATTATTTTATTTTTATTTATTTAGTTTCAAGATTCATTTTTGGATTAGAATATCTTTATATTTAGAATTTACTTTTAATTTAAAACTATTCTACGTAAACAATTAATAAAAAAATTGACTATCAAATATTTTGTTAATAAAAATATGTAAACTAACGAATTTTTAAAAAAATCAGCAAAATTATGTTGTAAATATTGAACTATTCCTTTTATATTTAAGAATCTTTTGTTACATTAAATTTTAATCGATTAATTATTTAACTTGTAACTCTTTAGCTCTAAATTATTACTTTATGTATTCAGAAGCTATTAACATATCTATATTATAAACAATTGATTCAAGATTATTCTATAAAAATAATTGTCTAGGCTACGAAGGAAAGGAAAGGAAAAATATTATTATTATTCTAATTTTTAAGACTTTGAAATTAATTAAAATTTTAATTATTAAATATTTTGTTAATAAAATATGATAAATTTAAAAAGAAAAAATCAGTAAAATTACATTGCAAAACATTAAACTACTCTTTTTATATTTAGGAGTCTTTTCTTCACATTAAGCAAAAAAAATTTATGAAGGACAAAAAGTTTAAACGATATTTTAAAGGATTTTCATATTTTTAATATAGTATAGGTCATAATAAATAAAATAAATAAAAGAATTAAAAATATAAAGAAAGAGGTTCATGTTTTTTTTAATATATACTTTTTAACAAATTTGTTCTTCGTAAATGTAATTTAATTGATTGATATGAAATTCACGTTCAAACCGTGTATACTAAATTAGTACTCTCTATATTAAAATGTGGGTCCAAATTGATCCACATAATTGATCCAATCCAATTTCCTTCCTACAGTACCAATAAAAGTAGATGATATGGTACTACTGTTAATTCTGATCACTTTGTGCTTCATAATTCAAAGCATGACTCTAGCTATTGTTATTCCCAACTTGACCTTAGCTTGTTACTTACAACAAAAGCATATATACCCAGCATATGTGATGTGACAAAGAGGATCTGAGAAAGATAAAATATAAAGATTATTTCTATTATTATGGAATATAGATGTTGTTTCAGTATCATTCTAACTAACAAAAAAATGTAACCAAAATAAAATTAGTGAAAAAATAACTTTAACAAAACAAAATATATAAACAAAACAATTGAAGCTAACATGTAGCAGTAAAAATGAAAGAAAAAACTTTAGCTTGTGATTTGGCGTGATTCAATGCTGAGTGGATCTTCAGCTATCACGTATACTATAGCCATTAATAAAGCTAAACGTAGCTCAAGATTTTAGTTTTTGCAATGGACTGTGGATTGGATAGGGTAGGTATATAGGGCTATATAGCTACTTATGCTAGTAAGGATTTTATTCATGCTTATTAATTAGCAGAGATTCGTCACGTTAGTAGGATTAATAAAGTAAAATCTAACGTTCTTGTGTGAATTTATTCACCTTGAATACATTTTATCTAATGATATAAATTTATTTTTAAAAAAGGAGTTATATTTAATGAAAGAGGTTCAGTTAAATTTCCTTTGTTTACAAATTTTACGACACAAAAAAGGATAAAACTGACCTATACGTTGAATGATCTTGAATTGAGAAATTTATATTATAGTGGTAAAAGAAATTCAAACATTTTTTGAGGTTGAATGTTTAAATTTAAGTTATGACACATTTTAAAATACCCTTGTAAGAATTTTTTGTACAACAAGTGACGCATCATCAATTAATCTTTTTAGTGTTCAGATCAAAGATATTTTGTTGATAATAAATGTTGTGTCCTAAACTATAGAATCTACATCAGCCACAAAATGTATTCATCACTTTACAAAGAAAGTCCTGCCAAAAGTAGTATGATATCTTCCTCTCTTTCATGAGTACTACTCTTTCCCTTAGCTTCCACACTTTGCTTTTGGCCCTTTCTGCCCTTCTTGTCATAAACAGTGCAAATACCAAAATATCAACACAAATTTTATTGAATCCTTTTTTCACTGGATTCTCATGAAATCTTATTTTTGGTACTATAAGTCAAGAGAAAAGGCCATGTGTTTCTGTGTCATGAAATCACGGGCTGGATTATGAATTAAATGACAGGGACTAACTACTGACTAAACCTAATTAATAACAATTAACTAGGGATAATGACATTAATCATAACATGTATACACGCTACCTGCTCACACAAATCTATGTATGAAATGTCCATATTACCACTCTTTTTGTCTCTACCACAGAAAAAAAATAAGTGTATACTATAATCTCTTTTTTATGTATATTATTATAAAGTATGGAGAGGATGCAGGTGTGTATGTGAATGTAGGACTTTCTTCCCAATACAAATAGCACCATCATTTTTAATAATTTATTTTTTCATTTTAACAAGAAAAAAATAAATAATAATAATTCTGCCTGAATTTCACTGCTAAAACCCTTTTGTTTGTCGGCAATTAGAGAAGCAGATATTCTCTTCTTCCCATATTGGGAGAAAGAATAGATGATGAACAAACTGCCTTGAGCTTTGAGATCTACTATATTGCTAATATAATATTTGTGCCTCATCTCTTTTCTAACGTGGGACAATTTGCTGACAGGGCTCTCATTACTCTGTTAATCATATGATTTAAACTATATTAAAAAATTACCTTTTATAATCTGTTACAACAAGTAATTTATCTTATTTGTTGCTGCTTCCGTTCAAGGGCCGATCCATCCTTGGCAAAGGAGTGTCAAGCTACACTCCTTCGTCAAAAAATTATGTGGTATATATAGGTTAAAATTTAATTTAATAAATATTTATATAAATATTAATACCTTTTGATATAAGTTAAATGTTTAGTGTAGTGGTTAAGGGAATGTGAAAATTGCTTGAGGTCAGTGTTTTATCTTTGATAGCAATATATATATTTTTATTTGACATCCCTTATTAAAAATTCTAGCTTCACCACTGCTTCTGTTTCATTTTATGTGGCATCACACATGATGTTTAACGAAATAATTCTTAAATATTTGTGTAGCTGAGAATTATTTCATTAAGGTAAAAGGAGAATTTCAAAGTTAAATTATTTTCAATTAATTAGAAGAAGATGATATTCTTTTTTAGACGAACTAAAAAAGAAAGAGCACCTCATAAAATGAAACAGAGGAGTATATGAAATTCACCAATTCAATTAATCTATTATATCACGTAAAATCAAAAAGAAAAAAGTATTTTCTACCAGAATTTTTTCTATTTAGAAGACTCAAACTTGAAACCGCTAATTAGGTGGTAACAATTTCAAGTTGAAAGCTGTAACTCTTGCGGGTTGTTTGGATCAAGAGATTTGGTGGATATAAATTTTGGATTGAAGGTATTAGTTTAAACCAACATTATTTGTACAAATAATTTATTTATAAATGATGAGATAAATTATTTAAATTATAGTCCAAAATATCCTTATTTTAAACCAAACAATCTCTTAGGTTATTTATTTTTTATTGCTTCACACAATTTCTCCACTAAGCCAAACAATCTGCCAAAAAAAAGTGTGTCAATTTAAAAATGAATAATTGTACTAAACCATTATAGAGGCAATATGATGAAATGGGTTCACACGATAAAAAGGTGTGACAAAACTTAAACTCAAAACTCCAATATGTATATATGGGGACCCCTACAAAAGAAGATAGTGATATTGATATGAGATGAGGAGAAGAAAAATAATACATAGTGGGAATTTAAGATATATAGTAGAGGCTCCACCAAACCCAACATCCTTATCAATCAAAATTTAGGTTATGATAGAGGTAGAAATGGGATTTGATATGTATATCACAAAAGGAGTTTGCGTCACCCACTCATGACGTACAGTTATACCCCTTCTAAAAAATAATAAATATATTGTATGTATTAATCATGGTATTATTTTATTTTTTTTATTTGGTAGAATTCTCAATCTACTATATATACATCATAATCAATATTATTAATTTTATTTTTTACGAAGAATTCTTGTATATAGTCACTCAAAAATATTTTAATTATACTCTATAGTTATAATTTGGGTAATTACATTTCGTAACTATAGTTATTGTAGCATTTGTATAATTTTCGCAACATTTATATACGTTTGTATAATTCGCTATACAATTTATAGTTTTTGTATAGTGTTTGTATATTTCGGTATACAATTCATGCACAACATTTGTATAATTAGCTATACAATTCACAATATTTGTATATTTCGCTATACAATTTGATCCGCACACAATTTTTGTATAATCTCGCACAATGTTTGTATAAATAGCACAGATTATATAAAACTCAAACTATAATTACAATTAGATGTTTATCGCAAGTGATAATTAATTCAAACTATAATTATATTTACTTATCTGTATTTTTTTAAAAATATTAATATATAAATAAATATGATTAAAAATAAAATTGTCCGCTATACACCAAATCAATTATAATAAATAAGAAAATATTCTAATATAATTAATCTCAACATTACTGAGTAGTAAATTATATTGAGTCCTATTCTCGTACACTTCCAAATCACCCCTAAAAAATAATTTTAAGAAAAACAAGATACAACTAGTACTAGATAAGATTAAGTTGTATGGACAGACATGTATTATTGGAGTTTTGTCCCATTCCCTACCCCCACCCCACCCCCTTTGTCTCCATCAGTCCTGTTATTCTTTTTATTGTCATCACACATCCATATTTTGAGGGTTCAGTTTAGCCACACATATTTGAAATTCTCATCACATAATTCCAGTGGCATCATAATTGGTTCCCTGAACAAAATATTTGAGATTAGATTGCTTGCAGGCCCCTTTCCTATGAGAACCTATATGATATTCTTTATTGTTTTCATTTCTATTCATTTTGACTGCCTTTTTTTTATAATTTGGTCCAAGTAGTTTAGATGTTTGTCAAGTATTCCTTCTTTGTTCTAGAAGGAGAGAAAAAGAGTAAATTTCCTAAATGATAAGTATATAAAAATTGATTATGTTTTATAATTATAGTTTGGGTAATTATAGTTTATAATTATAGTTATAGTAATGTTTGTATAGCTCGCACAATATTTGTATGCATTTGTATAATTCGTTATACAAATCGTAATTTTTGTATAATGTTTGTATTTTTCTCTATACAATTTGTGTATAGAGTTTGTATGATTTGCTATACAATTCACATTTTTTTATATTTCGAGATACAATTTGATTCGTGCACTCGCGCATAGCGTTTGTATAAATCGATTGAATTATGCAAAACTCAAACTGTAATTACAACTAGATGTTTGCCGTGAACCGTAATTAATTCAAACTATAGCTATATTAGTTAATTAACTAGTATATACTTGCTTATCCGCGTAATTTTTCTAAAAAAGAAAAATTGCTAGTGACATCTTCCAATAACAACAAATTAGATTCGATTCGTAAATTCGTAGATATAATTTGGTGAAAATTTTAATTTATTGTGGAAGTTTTACTCGCGTAATTTTTTTCAACTTATTAATTCTACTAATTACAAATAACCATATTTAACTAATTTGAAGTAAACTAATACTATACCAACGTTATATTACTGGTGTATAAAATTCAAACTTTATAATTAATAAATGTTAAACTGGTAATGGTCAAAATGAGGGTTACCCAAACAAGTGGATTCCACAATGATAAAAAATTTCCTTTTAATATCAAAGTGTTCGATATTTCTGCTAACGTGGGTACCAAATAGCAACACAAATATGATGATCCTGTTTTGGTTTAATTAAGCAAAATTATTAGTGGAACAAAGTTTAAAAGGGCGGTTTATGGATAATTTAATTAAGATATCACTAAAATTTTCTTAATATTTTTCTTACCTAACTGAATTTGGATAGCGACTAATAGCATGTATTGGCATGGAATTCTACTTTCTATTTGTCATACAATTTATTTAAAAATCATATTTTTATGAGTGATTTATAAGTTGAATCTAATTTTTTTAGTAATCAAGGGAAGGAATCAATCATTCTAACACATATTCAATCACACCGACATGAATCATGACCCTACTGATTTATTTTTCATCAAAGCATCAAGCAACGGAAATCCGATTAATAAATTCAAGCCCACCTACTATATCAAACAAAGAAGAAGAAAAAAAGGACATTTTTAAAAAATGTTCTATGGGATTTTTTTTTCAATGATGGGATTGGAGACTCAATTAAAATCAATACCAAGCTATATGAAAATTGACACGTTAAAGCATGTTGTAGCAAATACTTTCTCCGTTTTAATTTATTTATATAATTTTGACTTGGTATAAATTTGAAAAAATTTAAAAACTTTTGAATCTTAAACTAAAAATATGTAAAGTGCACTAAAATACTATTTGATTTTGTGATTTTAAACATGTCATGTGGAAAGTTTATCATAAAAAAATTAACAAATAAGAACTGATTTTATTTTTTTTGAAACAAATTAAAAAGGAAGTAAGATAAACTAGTTGAAACATAGAAGAAATCATCACACCTAGGGTGGGGAATGGGTAATTTATTAAGCAAATTTCATAAATAGTAAAAAAAAAATAATTTAATAATGCTTCTTAGCTTCAATTTTGCCTAATTACATTTTATAGATATAGTTTGCTATGAGTATTTTCGCTTATATATTTTGATTGACAATTTACAAACAGGCTAAGTGTATATACAAATTATGTGTATGCAACAATGAATGTTTCATAATTTATATAGAAATAGCTAATAGTTATAATTTTTCATAATTTATACAAATTAAATGTATCAACAAATTATATCAAATATCTATGATAAACACATACAAATTTTGAATTTATACTATAAAAAATCACATTATACAAATTCTAGCAAAATTAATCAAATTGTAGCCACGTCCAATAATTAACCAAAACTATAACTAAAATACATAATAACCGTTAAATTTTTAACATTTCAGATTATTTTTTTATATGGGTACCTATTCAAATTAATCTATCTTAAATGAATAGGATACCCATATCATTTAAAATGGATTAAAAAAATGAATAAAATTCATATTATCCACCCTTTAAAAATTGATAATTTACTAATAAAAGGGTCCATTCATAAAAGAAAGAAAAAGTGCATTAATATTCTTTCTAGGACATAGATGATCGGGGTAAAGGTGGGGGAGGGGTGGGTGGGTTAAGGGAAAAAATTAAAATCTTTCTAAAAGATAAATTAAACTTTGGGGGGAGGGGCCTGGAAGCGGTGTTGGGGGTTGAAGGGGTTGGGTGATAATTATTTAAAAAAAATTATTTATTTATATTTTTCAGGAGTAGGCGTGGAGCGGGGAGGGGGGAGGGGGGAAGGGGGAGAGGGATCGGGAAAAAAATCTTGCTTTTGAAGCTTTTAATTGCATTCCTATTACTCCTATAATATGGTATGAGTCCATATTTATCATATTATCTATTAGATAATTTATTTTTATTCATTTAAAATATGAGTTGAGTCGAGTGTTCTATTTATTTTTATTTTAACTCATGTTTGATCAATTCATCTTCGATTCGATTAATGGCGGAATTAAGATTTTTTTTAAGGGAGTTCAAAATTATAAAAAGTAGACACACGAACTAATCGAAGATGATTCAACATCTATTATATATACATATAAAATTATTTTTACCATATATAAATAGAATAATTTTTTATCGAACGAACCCCCTAATTACTACGTGGCTCCGCCACTGAATTTGGCCAATTTATTTGTCACTCCTAATAATCACACATAAAGGAGAACAAATTACCACGGGATTTCGACTTAAGATATTGGGAGAGTTTAGTGTACGGTGTCGATTGCCACGTACGTAAAAGTTTAGTGCCAATTATGATTAACAATCTACTAATATTTCTTAATCATGTGGCAATTATTAAGCCAAAGAAATCTTTTTCTAAGAATCTCATCAATAGAGCTAAATTTGATAGATTTTTTTTTAACTCCAATGTACTGGAGTTTCACACGCAACAAAATGGAGGAGGCTTCTGTCCATTTCCTTTCTCTTCATTTTTCATAAGTTCCTATCTTGATAATCGATACATGACATAAATTAGATTTAATAACAATTTTTTTCCAAATGCACAGTGGTTTCACAAGACCCTGCTATGTGGTTTGGCAACTGAGGCCCATCCTATGCAGTAGTAGGCCGAATCGTCAGCTAAGGGCCACTCTAGAAATGCAGATATATGGATTTGTATTGTGTCCTCAGGCCTGTTAATCATTTTGGAGTGGAAAGCTTCAGGATGAACAATTGGTCACCATTTTGGGTTATGTTCACAAATACTCATTTTAGGGGATGATCTTGATAAAATGCCCCTAATAAGGATAGCTTTACAAAAATACCCTCCATTCCTTTAAGAATATATTTTTGGACAAAATTGCCCCTCAGCTATAAAGTCCCATTATTTTACGCTAGACCTGCCTTATGGGCAAGGATTTCGTTATTTCACCTTCGTAGACCTGCTTTATGGGCAATAATTTACACTATTTTTTTTTATTCTTTTCATTTTTTTTGTTAGTATTTTATTTCTTTTCTTTATTTCTTTCTTTTTCTCTTTTATTTTTTTCTTATGTTTAT
>JBCEWC010012091.1:0-16133 GCA_038996855.1 Solanum aculeatissimum
TGGCTATGAATGTGATCCTGAAGATTTCCGCACCATTGCTTTAGCCACCATCAAACTTTATTGTCCAGTTTACCTCACCTTGCTAGTCCATGTTAGCTCTAGTTATTCCCTGGCATTATTCTAATCTAAGACATTTGTTCCCTGCTATACCATACTTAAAGAACAAGTCTTGGAGAGATTTATCCTCATTAATGCATATGGACACAAAGAGCCAGTAGCAACACCCCATGTACAACTGTCCCTAGTAGTTAGCCTGTAGTAGGCAACCAACCTTATAAAATTTTACTTTGCTGCACTCTTGTTGTTGCAAACTATTTTCCTCCAATTTCACTTTTGGTTTCACTCCTTAAAGCTTGTGGTTATACCTTTTTAACTGAGGAGAAGTCCAACTGTTGCATGTTATTCAAGGTGAACACTGCATCATGCATATATTTCTCAAGTTTAAATTTTTTCTAGATCATCCATGAAGCACTATTTGGGCAAATATTCTAGGGAGATCCTCCTTTTATATATGTGTGGATTGAAATTATATATTATATAAATCGGTAAGAAAGAAATTAAAGATATGGTATTGATTTGATTTAACTATGACATTTTACGGAGAAAAAACTTCCATTTGATTATTCCAAGTTTCTCAAGTAAGGATAAGAAACACCATTTAGAACATGTTAGCTCTTCTTCCTCTCTTAAATTTCATGTTGTGGTATACTAGCATATCATTATTTATGTAAATAATTGACGAATTCTTTGGGTTGTGATTCATAGATAATGATTGATCCACGGCCAATGGCTACTGAAAGCACTCAATAGGATTTTTCTTAAAAGAACAGTTTACTCATCGCATTGTACTCCTTGATATGTTTTTGGCCGATGAGTATAGCAACTTTAATCTGAGTGAATTCAGATTGTTTTATGACAATATGTTTCCAACTTTGTATAGTCAAGTGATCTCTGAAAGAGCATTTGGAAATGGTTATTTGATTTAACAGCTTCTTCCATTTATTTTATAGGTTGTCTAATTGATAATTTCAATTCTTTTGCAGATTTTGGAGATTGAAGTATAGGAAGCAATTTTTTGATAACATATAAATTGACCATCATTTTGCTGCGAATTTCAAGACAACTTTAGATTATAGTAGGTGATTTTTTTTTGCTATGATTTTATGAACACATAACTGTGACTATCATACATCATTGATGTACATTGCCTTGATTGTTGCTGATAGTTTTTGTAATTGAATTTTTTGTATATATGAAAGAAAAAACTTTATATTAATTATCATATCTTCTAGGTGCAAATTAAATTTTATCTATGGACTAGATCGTTAGTCCTTAAATTATTTTTGGGAGTAGTTAATCTTATATGATTTCAAAATGATTTACGAATCAGCATCGAACTGGTCATGAAATAATTTATAGAACTAGAAATGTGTTTAATGACCAGTTTTATACTGTTTTGGAAATGTGTTAACGATCAACTTTTGACTGGTTTGGATTGTGTTTAACGACCATCATATTACTGGTCTAGAAATCTGTAAAATGACCAAAATTTAGTGTCTAAAATATATGATTTAGGCACCAGAAAATTGGTCCATAAAGTATTTTAAGGACCAGAAATATAATGGTCGCGCAAATGTATTAAAGACCAGTTGATTAAACTAGTCTCTAAAGGTCAGTAGCGACCAAGATTGTAATGACCGCATATGCTGGTCCCTAATTCCTTTTAAGGACCAGATTCTCACTTTTAAGGACCAGTTTTCCCTTCGATATTGAGCAATTTTCTTGTATTTAATTGTGTGGGTTAGATTGAGACTGTGGGATACCTAGGTTGAGTATCGTCACCTACATTCACTCTGGACATGATATGAATTTGGAGTTTTGAATCAGAATATACTAGTTGAGTGAGTGATTATTTGATATCTCGAGTCCCAAATGACATTTCCCTCTGGTGTGAGCCTTGGTGGTCACATTTGAGTATCTAAGTCCTCGGGTTACGCACCCTAGGGTATGAGTTCTGGTGGTCATATCTATAGGGCCAGGCGACGGATGCGAATTTTGAGGATCGAATACCAGGTGAGATTTGGGTCGAGGACCCCGCTTATTCCATTTTTGGGGCAAGGCCCCATGATTGGCATTTTGAGATGAGACCCTATTGTTTATGCGAGAGGGATTCTTTCTCCCACGGGATATACGTTCCACCATTACACATTTTTGGACTGATTGTGTTAGGGGAATTCTTTCTCCTGCGAGGGATACATCCCATCATTATTTATTATCAGACTATCTGGCCTTAGCTGACTACCTGACCGGAGGCTAGGTTGGAGGACTAGGGGTTCGAGGTCCCGTGTAATATTGGTTACTAGATGGGTCGAGGACCCAGTGATTACTCGTGGATCCACATACCTATACGCACCCTGATTGTGTGTGGATGTACCCTCTGGGCTTATAGGGGCTCAAGGGGCGTTCAGACTTAGACACTAAGGCCTTACACGTACAACTGACCTGTGATTATGTGATATTGGGAGTTGGGTTCTATTGTGATTCGGTTGACCAGTGTTGTACACAGACATACCTTTTGGGCTTATAAAGGGCTCAATTGGCATACAAACATAGATACTAGGGGCTTGCACCCACGTACAGTACTACGCCCCAGTTGGGGGTTGTTATGGTATGAGCCTTTGTAGTTTTCGTCAGTCGGTATTGATGTTCATCACTTAGATTGGTTTAGTTTATCATCGTCCTTCACTTTGGTTGGTTCAATTATGGTTTGAGGGTTCCAAATATGCCTATGCCTTGATCTAAGTTTGTTTTTCTATACTGTTGCAGTCTCTATATATTTGGGCTTTATATATGTTCACTATTTCACTCAGTCGACCGATAATGCCTACTGGGTGCCTTATTCTACTACTCACCCCTACTTCTGCATGTTTTCACGGTTCAGATCTAGGTACGAGCCATGATTGCTGAGTTCGGGGGATCCGAGAGCGCATGAGCTTCTTTTGGGTGAGCATCGACAACTTTGGCTTCGTCAAAGTCTCCTTCTTTTGATGGTTGTCTTTTACTTTTAGACTTTGGCCTTGTATAATGATACTATGTATTTGTAGGAGCACTCTTGGGTTGTATATATATTTTGGCTTTGTCATATATGTATATCAGTATGTATTTCTGTCTATCGTAGCTATGTACAGTTGACTTCCAGGTTCTGAGTAAGTTTCGGTTATCTATATTATTGTGTTGGCCTTGGGCTTGATTAGAAGTTAGGACAAGTACCCTAAAAATTGAATAATTGGCTTGTCTGTAGGTGGGGTCTAACAGGCGCCATTATAACCGGAACCGGATCATGACACTACTATACCATTACCATTGAATCGAGTGGTGATAATAATAGTTTCCGGATATCAGAAGGATGTAGGTACAAAAAATGAGATGGATCAACAAAAAAAAGAAACAAAACCTACCTCGAAAATAGTAGAACTTGATGTAACAGGTGGAGACATAATTCCAGAATGCAATTACGGTTCACAACAGATCAATACCAACACATTACTTGAAACAATATAATTGTCGATTGAAAAAAAAAAAGAAATAATATTATGATTTTTCTAAAATCTGAAGAAGCAAGGGGTCGTTTGGTGTGATGGATAAGGGAAGTTAATCCCAGTATAATTTTCTAGTGGCCTTTAATTCCTTGTTTGGTTGCATAGACTGTGATAAATTATTCGAGGATTAACAATTAGTCCTGGATAAGTTATCCCTTCCAAGAGATGGAATAATAATCTCAGGATAACTTATCCTAGGATAAAGTAAGTAAAAAATGTCCTCCTTAAACTCTCTTTTATATATCATATTTACATTTATGTATATTAATATTTTTTTAAATAATATTTATAATAATATTCACAACCTTGATTAATCATTATTTTTATATATATTTTTTAATTAAAATTATAAATATAATTTTTATTTATGAATATATTATAAGTTAAATTTATTTTCTATGAATAGTATTTTGAATATGTCAAACCAAATAAACAATAAAAATTACTCTCAACATAACTAATCACAGCATAACTTATCTGAGCATAACTTATTCCAGTATAATTAATCTCAAAGTCTTCTTTTATCTATAGAAGTTTAAACACTTCTCAGTTTGGGTTGAAGATTGTTTGACAGTAGGGTTATTTTGTATCTTTTAAGATTTTGGTGATAAAAATTAGTTTGTATTAGACTAGGTTGCAAGAGTCGTCAATTTTTATACCCAAAGTTATGACATCATAAATGGTATTTATTTTATCAATAAAGTCATACTAGTGTCTAAATAGCAAACTGAGTTTTCAATGAGGCTTTTTAGCTAAAAGAGCCGACTTGAATTATATTAATTTAATATTTTAAAACTATACGAAAGGTACTATAAATTATATTTTTTTCATATAAAAATATGATAAAATATATATTTTTTAAAATATTGATCAAAATTTATAACTATTAAAGAAATTGTTGCAAACATTTTTAAGGCAAAGGTAGTATTCATTAAATTGAAGTAGTGTTTTGTTACCCTACCAAATGAAAGAGGTTTCCGTCAAATGTCTCAGAGAAATTTACATGAAAAAATTGTTGTTTATATACATGCTGCTTGATATTTTCAAGAATGTCAATAGTTTCAGATCAAATTTTTTAAAAATAGTATATTTTTGGAGAATCTGATATGATCACTTGTCACGACACCAAACAATCGTGAGTAGCATCCACAATAATCCTTCGGTGGGGGAACCAATAAATCAATACAATTAACTGAACAGACACAATCTTTAACAAGTTTGAAATTACGAAAGAAAATCTTTAAATAATCAAGGTAGTTGAGTTCTATAACTTAGCAAAATTAAATAATGCAAAATACTATCCAAAAACTGAAAGTCACTGTACCAAAACTTTTAACTACAAGTCTAACATTAGGGACACAACCCCAAAACAAAAGTTAGTAATTAAATAAAAAATTGTGAGTCCAAAAATAAAATGGACAAAGATAATAAAAAAAATTGTTGTGTCCTGAAATATGTTGGCTCACCCTTTGATTCTGGAATCAGCGATCTCTTAACTCAGGTCTATCCACAACAGCTTGAAGATGCTCTATACTCAACAAAACAAGAGCAAGTGCCATATCAGTACACATAATTACAATATACTGATACGATCATGGGGCTACTCTAATGAGATATATAAATAAACAACCAAAATATAATAAATCACACATATTGAAAATAATACAGTGTTCACAATTCACACTGATATAACGTTTCAGCTTATCAAAATCAATGCAATTTCAACAATAGTCGTCTTAGTGGATCCAAACCCAAACAAGTTGTGTTGAAACGTGATACCCGATCCAATAATATGTTAGAATGTGACCCCCGATCTAATGATGTGTCAGAATGTGACATTCAATCCAATAATGTGTTGGAACGTCACATTCGGTCCAAAAATGTGTCGAAACATGGTACTCAGTACAATAATGTGCCGAAACGTGACACCCGATCCACAATGAATAATGAACCACTAGTCAAGTTCAAGTAATAGGTTCATTGTATGCAATTACATTATGATAGACTATTAATTAGTTCTAATTCATCATTCCCTTTTTCACAAACATGCAAGAAGTACTATGAGATAGTTAACATGCATATATCACACAAATGAGAATGTTAAACCATCACCTACCTTAAAAGCCTTGAACTCTATAGAACCACAGTTTTCCCCTTTCCAAAAGTCCTAACTAGTTCTTGGCCTATAGACAATCAAAGAATACACATAATTAACAATAATAATCTAATTTACTCGAATTATAGAAAAATGCTAACCTTTGACCAATCCCATGATCATCTCCCCAAACTAGGACTTTTACCCTTCCCTGTATTAATTTTTCCTAGAATCTAAGATCTAGGAATTAAAATACAAGTTAGAAAATCGATCAACTTATCTTTAGCAAGAGTATTGGTGGAAAACTACAGAATAACAGCTCTAGGTCATTTCTGGTCTCTCAAGAATGAAGTGCGAGAAATAAGAATGAATTTGAGACTTTTTTAAGTTTAAACCGGCGATTGTCGCACAATGGAGGCAACTTACCTCGCCATGGCAGCACTACCATAGCGAGATTGATTCCCCGGCCCCATACAAGGTTGCATAGAGATAGAAATTTCATAACTCGCGTCCCATTCCCAGATTTACAACATCTCAAATCATAACGTTCCAAAACATACCCTTAGCGCCAAGGTCAATTTCAGGAGTTATACTCACCCGAATTCAATTATGTAAAGCCGTATAGGCTCTTTATCATCTCGTCTATTTTCTCAAATGATCAAACTTATAATCCAACTCTCAATCCCGTATCAAATTTTCCTAGACCTCATATGGTTCAATTTTTCTCTGAAACTGGACTAGGCTCAAAATTTTTAATTTACTATTCAAAAGTTTTTTGGCCCAATTTCCTTACCTATTGACCTATCCATAATGACGGAGCCAGGTCATTACACTGTTTCATCGAAAGTGAAGAGTCCCCGCAATCTAGACCTCACATATTACATAAAATTTTTCACTTCAACTTAAAATTGGTTTTTTCAATTTTAATTTTGAAAAACTTGTTCAAATAACTTTTTCCTTGAAAATTTTTAACCTTTTTTTAAAAAGTAAAATGCATCTTTGAATATAATTACTTTGCTAAAAAACTTGAAAGTGTTTGTTGATTGAGTTGTAAAGCTTTTAAGATTAGTATAGAGTATTGAAAGGGGAAAATATAACTATATAAATGACAAGATTTAAAAATTAGGTGAAGATTTAAGGCTAATTCTATAGTGACATGTCTGATTGTTTAGTTTTTAAGCAAGAACTTTTTATAATAAATGTTTTTGTATTGATTATATAACCCACTTTATTAATTAATAGACAATTGCAAAACCTACGTCTTCAATGCCATGGCAACTTAAACTAATAACAATTTTCAACCTAACTTCTTTTTTTATTTTGAAATATCAGTTTTTATTTTAAAGTTAAAAAATAACTAAAAACATTAATTGATTAAAGACTGTACTGTTGAGTAAAATAGCCAAAAAATTATTTTGAAATTGGCTCATGGATTATGCTTTCCCATATCTAAATTCTAATTGGCAGACGTAGTAATTCGTATGGATAAATATATTCCTTTTGAATATGATATACCCATTAAGAAAATATGAGAAAAATATTGAAAACACTTTTAATTTGGCATAAATTATTAATTTTGTTTTTAAACTATTGACAGTTTTAAAAATATCTTTCTACTTGACTAATTGAATTTAAATACATCTCTTATATGACGACATAGCAAGTGATCTCAAGCTCTTGTAGGAGCAAGTAGATCTTAACAAAAAGCTGAGAGAAGTGCTGAAATACCCCTAAACTTGGTGAGAATTTAAGAGTGTACTTCACTCGTGTTGTAAGATTGAGAGTATATTTAAATTCAATTATAGTTAACTGAAAGTGCAAAAGGGGAGGGGGGGACGAATTGAGTTTTCTTCTTTAACTAGGTACCAGATAGTCGACTAACTTAAATATCAGTCAGCTAATGTAGTAAACAGTAAAGTACAGAAATTAAAATGCATAAAGAAAATTCAACACCTAATATTTTTATACTAGTTCAGATCCAATGTGGATCCTAATCCAGTCCTCTTGGGTTACAAGATATATTTCTTCAAGCCTTAGTGAAAGATGGATACAGAGAAGTAAAAAAAACTTATACTACTCTCAATCTTTTTTTTTATTTTTTTTTATAAAAACCTCTTTTCAAAGATGAAGAGTATGAAGAATGACCTGAATGCAGTAGGCTTGTACACTTTTATGAGATATCTTGTTGTCTTTTTAAGTAGAAGAGATGACATCCCAAAATATTTGATTCTTTGAATTAGGCAATGAAGATTCCTATTTCCAAGAATAAGTCTAAGGCTTATGAAAGGCAAAATGGTCTGACAACTTGACAGAATCTTTTCCAATCCAATCACTACTTGATCTTCTAAATCTTCTCCTTTTCTGGTTGATTCTTTGCATTTATGGTGAAGCCTTGATTGATTCTCTTTCTATTCTTCAGTCATAATAAATTTTGATTGGATCATTTTCTTTCCTTGAGTTGATCGATGAGTCTCGTCATAGGAGACAAAGCTTTCTTTTCTTGAGTTGTACCACATTATAGGAGAGTTTTATTTGTTTCCTTTTTGATGTGTTTCCTGCAAATGGTCATCGGTCAAAATTAGAGAAATTTGAACACTAACAATCTTCCCCCTTTTTTATGATGACAATAGTTTAGTAAGTCAACTTCCTTGTGTTTGTATTCTTCACTCGGAGTTCTTGAGTAGTTGACTTAAGTGTCTGAGAGTTGACTTACACATTCCCCCGGAATCAATGAACCTCCATAAAGAGTTATTGAGTAGTCGACTTAAGTGGTTGAGAGTTGACTTACACACTCCCCCTGAATTCGTGAAGTTTTTCTTCCCCTTTGACATTAGCAAAAAGAAAATAACAAACAAACACCAAACACAGAGAGAAAGCAGGGCAGATAAGGCAGACAAATAGCTAATAGTTTTATAACCAATAGAGGGACTGAGCCCTTAAGAGTCAGTATATCAAAAGACACATTCATCCACGAGGATGCAGAAAGTAGGTAAGAGTATTAACAATAGAAATCTTCAGGTTCTCAAAGAGAGTAGTTAGAAAAGTGGCCATGGCATCAGAATTAGTCTGAATCTTCTAAGCAACCTTGATGGCTTTTTTAACAATCTAAATAAGTTACAGCTTAATCTTAGCAACATCTGATTTAGTCTTTTTTTACAGTAGCCTTGATTTTTTCAAGAGACTCAGTGATGGTATCAAACTTGTAGTGAGAAGAAATGAGGAGGACTTACAGAGCTTCAAACATTGCGTCCATGATGGAGACCTTGGATAACAACTCTTCAATAAGTTTGGAATCTAGGAGGATAGGAGGATCATGATTTGATGGAGAGTTATCAATAAGATAGTCATAAGAAGGGCCTGAAGGCAAATTATATTTGAGAGCCCAAGAGTCATTAGAAAGAGTGTATCTCATAATATTAAAAGCCCCGGAGTTATAGCATTGTTTAATAGGAAAGAGAGGAATATTAGAGAGACAAACATGATTTACCTCAAGAATTCGAGAAATAAGCATGACATAGGAACGACTGAGGGAATCAAGGGTGGAATCAATTATATGATAAAGAATATAAGAGGATAGCTTGATTCTTTTCTTAAAAAATAAATAGTAAGTGAAAAAGGTGTACCACACAGATATGGTAAAAAAGGAACCAGTGCGAGGAAGAAAGGTGGTTGCCACAATATGAGCAAGAACCCTAGCCTCAAAGGACACATCTTTAGGACCCAAGTTAGAGGGCCAGGAGCCAAAAGGATTAGAAATTAGGGCCTGTTTGACTTTTTCAAAAGAGACTTCAAAATCAGAGGGCCATAAGTTTTTAACAGGAGACGAAAAGCTAGAGCAGTAAATTTCAAAAATTTCATCAAAGCTGTCAAAATAAAAAAGATTCTCTTACCCAAAACAAGAGATTCAACTTCTTCCTGATGGAACAAAGATTTGCATAGAAGAGTCTTACTTCGGGTTCATAAACAACTTTAAGGGGGAGGAGAAGATTTTTGTCCAGCCTTGATACAAAAAAAACTCTTTGATAGGGAAATGAATAGATACAAAGATATCAAAATCCACAATATGGCTATGCACGATAATCTTAGACTTGAGTGATTGAAAAAGAGATTAGCTTAAAGAACTCCAAAAGTTGGTCTTCAAGTCCAAAGAACTCTCCATATCAAACTTGTATTTTCTTTGTGTCTTCAGAAGGATGAGCAGAGCCTGAGCACTTGAGAAAGGAACGAGGGTAATTAGATGAGATGGGAGAAGTGGGGAGAAGGAATTTTCAGAGTCAATAAGGACGAGTGAGAGGGAAATGCCCTTCCTCTTGATTCTGAAACTTTTACAAAGAGGCATAAGGAAGAAGGTAGTTTGAATGGAGGAGAAGGAGAGAACTTGAAAAAAGGATTTTTAAGAAATAAGAAGGAGGAAGATGAAAGGGAAAGGTGAAAGATTGAAGGTATGGGACGCAGAAGACGAAGAGGAGAGTCTGACACAATTTAAGGGGATACACAACAACAACCATAAAAAAGGTGTAAAACAATTAATGCTCCAGTAAAATCAGTACATGCATTTAGAAGGAAATAAAATCAATTAATACACCTAATCATTAACAAAAAAATCTTAGAAAGATTTTGAAGTAATATTTAAAAAAAATTTAAGATTGCAAAATCTTTCTTCAAGTAGAGATCTTATAAAAATGTCAGCCAATTGATTTTCAGTATTGACAAAAATAATTTCAACATTGTCAATTAAAACATGATCTCTATAAAATGACCCTTACTATCAATATGTTTAGCTCTAGAATGATACACAGGATTTTTAGACAAACAAATAGTACTAGAATTATCACATAAAATTTGAGCAAGTTTAACAATAATATCATAGTCATTTAATTAATGAATCATCCAAAGAACTTGAGCACATCATAGATCAATTTTACATATTCAACTTCAGTGGTGGAGATTTATACATAATTTTATTTCTTGCTATTCCAGGAGATTAAAGATCCACCAAGACATTGACAAGATGCGTTGGTGCTTTTTCGATCAACTTTATCTCCTGCATAGTTAGTATTTGAGAAATCACGAAAATTAAATGCAGATGATTTTTCATACTAGAGATCAAAAGAAATAGTTTCTACTAGATATCGAATGAATCTTTTTACAACAGTCAAGTGAGATTCTTTAGGAGTCATTTGAAATCTTGCACATTTATAAATACTAAACATGATATTAGATCGACTAACAGTGAGATAAAGTAAGTATTCGATAATACCTCTGCATTTGGATTCATCAACATTCTTACCATTTAAAGCAGATGCAGATTGCATGAAGGACTTATGGGAGTATTTATGGACTTTGCATTCTTTATTCTGAATTTTTGTGTCAATTCTTTAGCATACTTACTTTGACAAATGAAGATGTCTCGATCAGTTTGAAAAATTTGTAGTCCCAAAAAGAAGGTTAACTCACCCATCAGGCTTATTTCAAATTCACTTTGCAATTTTAGGCAAAGTCCTTGCACAAATCAGCATTAGTACTACCAAAAATAGTATCAGTAACATATATTTAATTAATAATATTATCAGAGGAAGATTTTTTTATAAAAAGAGTGGTGTCAATGTTTCCTCGTGAAAAATCATGAGATAATAAAAATTTACTCAGTCCCTCATACTAGAAGGTTGTTTTACGAAAATTTCTTCTTCAATAAATTCATTTAAAAACACTTTTAATATCCATTTGAAAAAGTTTAAATCCTTTAAAAGTAATATATGCTAGAAGAATGCGATTGAATTCTAACCTTGCTACAGGAGCAAAAGTTTCATCGTAGTAGACTCCCTCCTGTTGTGAGTATCCTTGAGCCACAAGTCTAGCTTTATTTCTTACTACTTCTCCCGTGTCGTTCAACTTATTTCTAAAAATTCATTTGGTTCCAATGATGGTTGCATTTTATGATTTAGGAATCAAGGTCCAGACAAGGTTCTTTTTAAATTGATCGAGTTCTTCCTTCATAGCTTTTATTCATTCATTGTCCTTAAGGCTTCTTTGATTTTTTTTAGTTCTAGTTGATATATGAGTGCTATGTTAGCACTCTTTTTTCTTGTAGTTCTTGTTCTTATTCCATCACTAGTATTTTTAATGATGAACTTCCTTGGATCTTCAGGTTCACCTCTCCATTCATTTGGTACTGACTCAATTATGAGTTAAATCTTGTCAGTAATAGCCGACTATTCCTTATCAAAAATTTTAACTGCACTTTAAGTGCTAGTAAATTTTTCATCATCTGAGTTGTAGTTTCTCTCAGGAGAGTGATTACATTCATCAAAAACAACATGTATGAATTCTTTTATTGTAGAGGTGTATACTTATTAAAAATTATGTAAGATCTACTGGAGTTTGAATAACCAAGAAAAATACATCACCGTGAGAATAAAATTTATCTACACTATCCTTATCATTGTTGTGTACGAAATATTTGCAGCCAAACGGATAAAAGTAATCAATATTTGATTTCTTTTCATTCCACAATTCATATGGAGTTTTGTTTTAGAATAGATCTTATAAGGCACCTGTTGAGTATGTGAAAAACAAAATTTACTGCCTCAGTCTAGAAGTGATGCGGGAGAGCATGTTCACATATTATGATTTTGTCTCTGTCTTGAAGAGTTCCCTTCTTCATTTTAACTACTTCATTTTGATGGGGAGTTCGAGGGGCAGATAATTGTGAGCATATCCTTCTTCATTGCAAAAGTTTTCAAAAGCTCTACTTTCAAATTCTCTTCCATGATCGCTTCTAATTGAGGTGATATAATACCTCTATTCTCTCTAAACTTTCTTATAGAAAATCTCAAAATTCTTTAAGTTGTAATCTTTGTTAGCCAAAAATATGACCCAAGTAAAGTGAGAGTAATCATCAACTATTACAAATGCGTACCTTTTTTCTCTGATGTTGGCTATTCTGGTGGGACCAAAGAGGTCCATATAGAGTAACTATAAAGGTTTTGTAGTAGATATAATATCTTTAGATAAGAAGGAGCTTCTAGTTTGTTTACCCAATTAAAATACATCGTAATATGATCCTTAGTGTAATTCATCTTTGGTAGTCCAATAACCAAGTCAAGTCGAGCAAGTTTCTTAATAAGTCTCATACAGACATGTCTTAATTTTTTGTGCTAAATTCACAGATCTTCAGAAATGGAGGCCATGCAGATGTATTGAGTTGATCCTTTGACTGAATCAAGAATGTAAATATTTTTGTCCCTGCTTCCTGATTTTTTTTTTATCCAGAGTTGTCTTTAATGATGTAGCCATTCTTTTTAAATTTTACTTTCAGATTGAAGTTACATAGTTGACTGATGCTCAACAAGTTGCACATTAATCCCTTCACAAGGTACACATTAGTAATATCACAAGATTCATTGAATGAAATAGTACCAATATCAATTTTAGTCCCAGTGGAGTTATTTTCAAAGCAATTATTTTTCCTTTGAAGTCTATAACAGATTTGAAATGGTATTTATTATCTGTTATGTGATTTGAACACACACTGTCTAGATACCATTTTTCTTGTGATTTGGTATGTTGTTCCAGCAAAATAAGGTCATTGATTGTTTTTAGGTATTCGAATAGTTTTAGGTCCTTTTTAGTTAGCAACATCCTTAGCCTTTCAAACTATATTGGATGGCTTCGACGGACGAAATCTGCATCTGGAGTAAGTGTGACTAGATTTTTCACAATAGTGACAAGAACTTTTATTAGATTTATTGGAGTCAGAAAGACTAAAATATTTACTTTGAGTGCTAGTCGACTTGGTTGTATAGTAGATTTGTTTGACCTGTTTGGATTATAAATTTTCAATCATTTTTCAAAAGATTTTTAAGTTTAAAATTTTCTTCATCCAAAAGATCTCTTTCGACAACACAAACTTCAAGTTTAATTTCTATTGCACTTTTTTCATCTTTGATAGATCTGATATTCTCAAAGGATCTTTTTAGATCTATAATGGCTGGATCCTTTTAGATCTATAATGGTTGGATCTTTTTAGATCTATAATTACTTAATCTAGTAAAGTTTTTAATTCAAGGCAGTTTCTACAAAAATCAATCTTTACTTGACTTGATTCACCAATAGCCATGAAGCAGACATTTTCAGATTCATCTTAATCAAATTCAGATATGTCTTCATCGCTCCAACTGTTGAATGTCTTATTCTTGATCTGTCCATGGGGATATCTTCTTTTGGCTTCAGGGCATTCACTTGCAATGTGTCCAAACTTATTGCATTCATAACATCTACCATCATTTCTATTGTAATTAGTAATTTATTAATTGCTAGAGTAATTTTTCTTACCTCTTCTTTGATTTATGTTGCATCTAAAGGTTTCCATTATAGATTTAGCGATCAAAGAAATTTCATCTTCATTGAACTTTTCTTCTTCCTCCTGATTTTTGTCTATTGCTTTGAATGCAATGAATTTTTTCTTATCATCCTCTTTCCCTTTTTTTTAGATATATTTTCTCAAAAGCGATCAAATCTCCTCTGATTTCATCATATGTAAGACTTTTCATATCCATGCTTTCAAGTGCAACAACTTTGATATGCCATTGAGGAAGCAGGCTTCTGAGAATTCTCCTTATGTGCTCAATAGGGGGATATTCTTTTCCTTCAACTTTGAGTTCTCCAATGATTTTGTTGAGACGTGCGAACATGTTCTCAACTGTCTCTCCTTTCTTTATTTGGAATAATTTATATTCGTAAACAATAAGATTGATAATAGTTTTTTTTAACTTTGTCTGTTTTTTCATAAATGATCTTTAATTTGCCCCACATCTCTTTATCAGTTTCACAACTGGAGACTTTCTCATATTTTTCACCATTTGGTAGCATTGTAGAGAACAATCTTAACGTTTTGATTTATCTGGATAACTTTCATTTACTCATCAATGTAATTTTCCAGCTTGGTGTGATAGGGGTCTGGCTTTCTTCAGTGCTTAATTGACTTCAATTTTTTTGTTTGGCTACAACACCAAGTTTGATTACCCTCCAGACCTTTACATCATAGGATTTTATGAATGGTTTCATTCTTATTTTCCAGCGAGAGAAGTGTTTTCCATTGAAGTAGGTAGGTATGATCCGAGAAGTTCCCTCTTGAAAAAGTGCTCCAATGGTTTGAGTTTGATTGACCATGATCTTTTCTCACCTGTGGTTAGATAGAAGATGTAGTAAAACCAAACTCTGATACCAACTGAAAGTGCAAGAGAGGGGAGGGGTGAATTGAATTTTCTTCTTTAATTAGTTATCAAATAGTTTACTAACTTGAATATCAGTCAGCTAATGTAGTAAACAATAAAGTACAGAATTAAAATGTGTAAAAGAAATTCAACACCTGATATTTTTATACTGGTTTTGATTCAATGTGGATCCTAATCCAGTCCCCGTGGATTGCAGGGATATCTCTTCAAGTCTTAGTGAAAGTTGGGTACAGAGAATTAAAAAAAAACTTAAACTACTCTCAATCTTTTTCTTGTTTTCTTTCTTTCTTTTGATACAAACCATTCTTTCAATTGTTTTTCTTCTTTTTTCTATTTTCTTTTTCCCAGTAAATCTATAAGAAATCCAATCTTTTTCAAAGATGAAGAGTATGAAGAATAACTTGAATGCAGTAGGCTTGTACACTTTTCTGAGATATCTTGCTGTCATTTTTAAATAGAAGAGATGACATCCCAAAGGATTTAATTCTTGGAATTAGGCAATGATGATTCCTATTTTCAAAAGTAAGAATAAGGCTTATGGAAGGCAAAACAATCTGACAACTTGACAGAATCTTTACCAATCCAATCACTGCTTGATTGATCTTTCAAATCTTCTCCTTTTCTAATTGATTTGTTGCATTTATGGTGAAGCCTTGATTGATTCTCTTTTTGTTCTTCAGTTAATAATAAATCTTGATTAGATCATTTCCTTTCCTTGAGTTGATCCATGAGCCTCGTCACAGGAGACGAGGCTTCCTTTTCTTGAGTTGTACCACTTTAGATGAGAGTTTTTTTGGTTTCCTTTTTGATATGTTTCCTGCAAATGGTCATATGTCAAAATTAGAGAAATTTGAGCACTAACATCAACTACATATATATTTTTAAAATTATCAATAATTCGGGAATGAAATAATAATTTATGTCATGTTTAGGAGTGTAGTGAATACTTCTCTCAAAAAACAATGCAAGACATAATTATTTTAACACATCATTCTTATTAATTAGGGAAAAGAGTCAAAAATGCCCTCAGTTAGCTAATGATGAAATAAAGAAAATTGAAGAAACTAAAAATACTAGGATACTAGAATTAGAAAAAGAGTTAAAAGTTTTAAAGGAATTATATGAAAAGAAACAAAAGGAAAAAGAAGAACAGATAAAAGAACAAGAATTACTTAAACAAATAGACAAATTTAAAGAAGAATT
>JBCEWC010012092.1:0-16133 GCA_038996855.1 Solanum aculeatissimum
AATGAGGGTTTGGGGAATGTTTTAGGGGTTTAGGAGACCTTAGGGTACCAAAGAGGGGCTTAAGGAAATGTTAAATCATTAAAATACCATTAATAAAATATAAATTTCTTAGACTAAATAGTGTGAGACGGATTCTACAGTGCCCGTATGGTTGTCAACGGTCCGTGAGCCTGTTCCAACAAACAACACTTAGACTAATTTCCAATGTGAACTCTCGGAGGGCTCTCTGTAACACTTGATGGACACTTTTGATGGACTGTTTAGAAATTGATTGGCCATGTTCCTATCCCGTGAGCCTATACTTAGTCCCCCAATCTTGTCTATGGCTTGGCCTAGCTACTGTCCCACTTAACGAGACAGTAAAAGACCGCTTGGGCTCAAATGAGCAGATCAAGGTCTCGTGGTCCTACACTTGTCTTAGGGGTGATTCCAGGCCATTCCTAGATCACAGGAACACTTGAAGACACCCCATACGGACTTTGCAAAGTTTCACGTTTCGTGGCCCTGCCCTTGGCTATTTTTCTGAGCCTATCTCCAATGTCTTCTGAATTCCAGACAGTCTCATTGTTTGGGCCATATCTCCCTCATCTGAACTCCAAATTGAGGGAAACCAGTTGTGTTGAAATGCTAACCCAAATAGATTCAAGTTGATATGTATGAGAGCTCATATTTCATCCCACATCAAATGTTGTGACCATTTGAAGTACACAGCCGAAACTGTCCCTCTAGGCCACCAACTAGCCCATTTTGTATTCGGCTGCTTAACCTCAAACTATGGCTACCAAAACTCAACCATGACTATTAGTACATCATATAATACCAATCATAAGGAGATTTCAAAATTTTTTGGGTTGTTAAACTATGGTTCATAGAATGAGTTGTAGATGGGACAATCAAACATGAAAGAAATTTGAAGTTTTGGAAAAGTAATCTACATTTTACCAACACGGCCCATACAACAGGGTATGACCCATAGTATCCCTTCGTGGAATGAGACCAAAAAAATGAGAAAAATATTCAAGTGTGGAAAGACTCCACGAGTCCAACCATGACCCGTAAGTCCATGTATGGTCCCTGGGAATGTTTTGTGGCTTTATGTTCAGCAAGCCAGTTTAAGGATTTTTTGGAAAATTTAACAGCACGAGCAGGACTTACGGTCCATAATTCATTCCCCGACCTGTAAACAGGCTTTTATAATTTAAGATTTGGCAATTTTAATGAAGGATAATTTTGTAATTTTCATCATTTCTATTCCTAAACTATGTCATTTTGGGGTAAAATGGGGTCCTATATTAGACCTTAAAGCCCTAATACCACCCCTCGTTATCTCATTCTTTCAATTTTCAAATTCTATTTAGGCATTCCTCCTCAAAGAACAACCTAAAGGCAAACTAGGGTTTCTAAGAATCTTCCCAAGACTTTAGGGTTCATCCTACCTAAGGTTCCTAAGGTATATGAGTTTGATTTATGGGTATCCTCTACCCATAAAGTTTAACACCCCATAATTCTTTCTACCTAGTCTATTGTAAATAACCAGGAGAGTTTGAGAAAATATTACATAAAAGTTACTGGAAGAAACCACAAAGGCCATCTATGGCCCGTAGATGAGGCGTCGTAGATGCCCATGTCACTTAGTGAAATTTTTCTAACTTTGAGGCCCATGTACTAGATGTCATACGAACCGTACATCATTCTATGGCTCGTGGAATAGGTTTTGTGGCTTTATGATTTAAAAATTAACTTTTTTAGATATTTGAGTCACGAGTTATTAGACAAACCATTATTTTAGTTATACTCGTATGATTGGTTTCATAGGTTGAAATCCTAGAAACCAAAATTTCTGAACCATGACACATGAGATACTAGATGACCCATAAGTGGAAATACAACACGAAGATGGTGTTTCACAGTTCCACTCGACAGTTTTTAAGAGGGGTATTCTTGTCTTTTCCTATCTTTTTAAATTAAAACCTATGATGTTTTGGGCTTATTTTAGGTCCTTTATCAGTACTCTATGTGTATTATCCCTCATTATGCACTTAGAATTCCTAAGAGCATCGAAGAAGGGAGAAAAACTAGGGTTTTGAGTTCGAGCCTGAGGATCGTTAGAGGGTTGATTATTATTGGTAATTCTAGGTATGTAAGCCTTCGTAAAGATAGGACTGAGTCCGTCCACGCACCCCTTTTGTTTACTTAAGTTGTGTTATGAATAAGAGTTGAGTATTTAAATTTTTATGATCTTAATTTTTAAGTTTCTTGCATTTACTTTGAGTCCTCATAAGGATATATGAACAACTTTATGCATTGCATTATTGTTTATACAAAATTGGGATACTAAACTTCTACTTGACAGCATGAGCCCTAATTTACATTATTTTGTGAGATTTTTGTGTATTAATTACATTGAGATCATGAGTTTGACTATCTGACTTGAGCAACTTTAGTATGGACTGAGCATGAGAAGCATATTATTTGGTTACATACATACCTAATGAGCATCCTATATGTTATGTGATGATCATGATTGAGTGGAGTCTAAATGACTATTTGAGTTTGAGTCATGATTGATTTCTCTGATTGACTGAGTTGCTGAGTGATTGAGTTGAGTTGATTTGAGATAATCTAAAGACATGTGTTCTGAGTTGATTGGCATGAGCATGCTCTAGTCTTGTAAGGAATACTGAGAATCGATATAGGAGTGAGTAAATAACTACTCTAACCCACAAACTACATTTCTAATATAGGATAGTCATGTAGTTAACTCTGGTGACTCATGTCCCTGAAGGTTGGATATTTACTTTGGAACCGAGAGAGAGTTTATCGTCCTTTACCTTGGAAAGTTTAGAACAGGCGTGGCAACAACATTGCCTTTGTTATATATCACTAAATTAAAAGTGGTGGGAGTTATGTAGGTTTGCAAAACTTTCAAGAAACACTTGACTGAGCATATCATGTTTTTAAATTGAGTTGCATAAAAATTGAATCTATTTTTCAAAAGCATGTTTTTAAACTTCAAACTTGCATATTCATTGAGTTGATGTCTTGAGCTGTTGAGTTTAACTTAGAGTCAAGTTGATAGATTTGACTCTGAGTCTTTACTGTTTCCTTGACCCATTTTACATACCAATATATTACACATACTGACATCTATTTGGGTCTGTATCGTTAATGATGTAGATACAGGTGATAGAGGACTTTACCCTATGCATTATTGATGTCCATATTCTCGCTTTTTAGAGTTGGTGAGCCCTCCTTGCTTTTCAAAAGAGCTTTTCTTTTCTTCTTTATTTGAGTATTAGCATTATTTTAGTTAAGGTAGCCCGGGGCTTGTGATGAGTCATGAATGTGCAATGTCGATAACACTTTTAACTTGGAATTTTTGTGAGTTCTCAAGCAAATTTGTGGGTTCAATGTTTTGTTTAGTAGTATTTTTCAGGAATAAGGTCGAGGCATGGATTCAAACAAAAAGGAAGATTAAAATGAAGAAATTGGACTGTCAAGCCTACGCGGGCACCTTTACGGGCTGTGTGGACTTACACGGTCCGTGGGGGCTAATGTCTAGCTGAAGTGAGGCACCATAGGCAAAAGGAAAATAGAAAAGGACCAAGTGAGGCTTCACGGAAGGCCTTACGGCTCGTGAGCACTCTCACAGACCATGGGAACAACTGTGGCCTTGCACTTGAACTTGGCCAAGAGAGACTCTGAGAGTTGGACCTGAATATCACCGAAGGTATGACCGACAAAGAGGGTCACAAATCGTGAATCAGTACACAAGCCATGTACCCTATCGTGTGGTTGATGTACGTGAACAACGGTCGTCGAAGTGGTGGATAAAATTGTTGAAGTTCACATTCAAGGGACGGTACACTATCCGTGAGCTATCAGATAGACCATGAGTTGCACCGTGGGCCAACACTTATAGTTTAAAGAATTTCAGGAGGCAATGAAGGAGCCAAGGAAAGCTTCACGGAACCTGACATAAATCGTGGGAAAGCATATAGACTGTGAAATTGATTTCGTTACTAACATAGGGGAAAATATGAAGGACCACGCGAAGTAAAGTCACATGGGACTCACCAAGGGCCGTAGGATGTCTCACAGACTGTGTTCTTGACCGTAAAGGGAGGTTGAATCATCAACTGGAATTTCCTAGGAATTATTGCCCAAGTGAGGTCACACGGACTGCCTCATGGACCGTGAAGTGCCTCACGGTTCGTGTAGTTGTCATTGACCATGCCAAAAGTTGGTTTTCCTATTTTAATTTAGATTAGGTTTTAGTTAATATATATATATATATTTATAGATATTTATATATATATATATGTAATTTTAGGTCTTTTTTCATTGTTGAAAATTGTTGGAGACTAAATTAAACACGAGAACGACTCTTTTGAAGATCTTTCATCTAATTTGAGGTTTTTCATCTTCTTGTTCATGGTTGTAATTCATCAGTTGATTGCATATTCACTTGTAAGTTCTAATTATGATCAATTCATCTTGTCATAATTTGATTTCATCAACTATGCCAGGCTAAACCCACAACTAGGGTTGTGGGAACCATGATAACCAACTAAGATAGGAACATTTAGGGTGAAATTCGAGCGTGATTGTCATACACATCATAGGAAGTGTTCAATTTAATCTATGTCTTAATGAGTCAACGCATTAGGGTAGGCCTTTATGCATTACATTCTCGAGAGGGATGTAGTGATTAGGAAAAGAATCCTATGATAGAATTTGGGGTTGTTAACCTAGTCTAAGTGCTTGAGACCGAAAGGTGAGAGCATCCTGGGAATTAAAGCAAGGGGCAAAAAAGGTAAACGTTCTGATACTGAAAAGTGATGAACGAAATGCACCTAAGAGGGACCGAAAGGTGAATTAGGTATTAACTATTTGCTTACTTTGTGTATGTGATCATAATTGTAGAAGCCTTAAGTTTGAATTTAAAAATTGGTGTCATGGGGACCGCAATCCTAGTCTAGCAATAGATTGTTGAACTCCAGTAGTCACTCTTAGGTAGTTGTTATTAGAACACTATTGATAACTAGTCTTCGTAACACACAAACCTCCCATTTATATTATGCATTTTATTTTCGGAAATAGTTATCACACTTAAAACTAGGTGATGGTAGTTTTATTCTCATGCATTCCCCATGGGATCAATCCCAACTCTTGTTGGGTTCTATATTTTGTCAACGACTTCTTTACCCTTCACTTGAAGTGTAAATTTGGGCGTATCAAATTTTGGTGCCATTGCCGAGGAAGACGGCGAATATATTGTCTATTAGTTCTAATTTTAGTGTAATTCTATTTCCTGATTTTACTTTTTGGTTTTTTTGTTTGTTTATACTACAGGGGAAAAGTAGTGCATACCCGACACCCGCAGTAAGAGTGAACCTCTGATTGCTTACGACCCAGAGTTACAAAGATCCATTGGAAGGATGAATACACAGGAGCGTGATGCTTAGAGGTGACGTGATTTGGTCATAAATGTGGAGAATAGGGGAAATGATTGGTTGGGTATGCATGATCTTGATGGGGATGAAGTACAACCTGTAGTCCTTCCTCAACCTAAAGAAGGAGTTAGACCATCTGCCCCGCAATAACCATGTGCAATATACAATGATGATGATGGCGCTGGGGCTACTGGGGTAATTTTCTTGCCTCCACTTCCTGCTGATGTTAAGTTGACGATCACTAGAACGATGCTTCAGATGCTCATATTGAAGGGTTTGTTCACTGGGCAGGCACATGAGGATGCAAAGCAGCACCTTACGAATTTTGTGTCCCCCTGTCAGTCATCAAAAATTCCGGGGGTTAATCAGCAGGCCATTTGATTGAGGTTGTTCCCGTTGTCTCTGTCTTGTGAAGTAACAAAATGGCTAACTGAACTCTCATATGACTCTATTCGCACATGGGGTGAGTTGAAGGACGAAATCTTAAGTGAGATTCTTCCCTGCGTCTGCGAAATTGAAATTGAATGATGAGATTGGGGCTTAAAGGTAGCTACCAATCGAGGCTTTATATGAGACTTGGGAGCGGTTCAGACAAAAGATAAAAAAATGGCCAAACCATAATCTCACAGATGAGCACTTGAAGGAGGTTTTTTATAGGTCCTGCAATTTTGTGACTAAGCCAATTATTGATGCTGCTTTGGGGGTTCATACAAATCTAGGACGTTTCCCGATATTGTGGTCATCTTGGATCAAGAAACTAAGTACAGTAGGGCATGGTATATTCCAGAGATGGTGAAGGCTCAAGGTTCATTATTGGGTTGAATGCAGAACAACAAAAGAAAGAAGAGGAATGAGACCCAGACATGGCTCATATGCGAACACAAATGGATTTACTGATGAAGAGGTTGTTGGGTGGAGGGCTAGAGAAAGTGAAAGCAGTGGATGCTGTACCCAGGTATGATGATACAGGTTTCGATTTTGACAAAGAGTCCAAGCTTCTAAACAGTCAGAGGGGTTTCTGGACATTCAACTCTAGAAATCAAGGTCGGAACTATGGATGCAAAAACTACTATGATCGACCTGGGGTGAGAGACACTGGAAACTGGATGAATAGGGATTACTATAGAAACGATCGGCCAACAACATATGTGCCCCCCATGAATAGAGAATGCCAAAAACATGGGGGTGACACCTCTAAGTTAGAAGAGATGATGGCCAAGGTACTTGACAATGTTAAAGCTACTGAATGTGGAGTCAGGGACATGTATGGTGAGATGTCTAATATTCGTCAATTAGTGGATTCTCACTCTATTTCCATTAAGCAGTTGGAGAAGCAGATGGGCCAGTTGTCAGCTATACTGAATCAGAGAAAGGTCGAGGCTCTTACTAGTGACATGATCTAAAATCTGAAAAATGATAGTTAGTGTATGGCCGTGACCACAAGAAGTGGTAAGGTACTCCCTGATCCGGTTACAACTAGAGATGATAGTACAGTTCAGGTGGATGGCAAAGTGTTTGACACCAATGTGAAACATGCTAAGGAGGTAGTCAAAGAAGTAGTCGTGACATCTGATGATACTGAGATAGTTAAGGACCCCAGGTGGTCTGACAAATCAGAGTCACAGCCTTCGCCAACTATTCCCAAGCTGCCACCACCATTCCCATAGAGGTTTAAGCAGAAGGCAGAAATTGGCAAGTTCCAGAAATTTTTGGAAATGTTGAAGGAGCTATCTTTAAACATACCCTTGGTGGAGGCACTTGAGAAGATGCCAGGTTATGCTAAGTTCATCAAGAACTTAGTGACTAAAAAGTGGACGATCATAGCCGAGTCAGCAGAGAACCTCCACCTTTGTAGTGCAATTGCTATGAGATCACTGGTTGAGAAAACGAAGGATGCTGGAGCCTTCACTATCTCGTGCACAATAGGGGCTTTTCATTTTGCAAGGGCCCTCTGTGACTTGGGTGCTAGTATAAATCTGATGCAACTAGCAGTTTCTAGCAGTTGGGCTTGGGAGCCCCCACACCCAAAACTATACAGCTACTCATGGCAGATATGATAATTAAGCGGCCCGTGGGAATTCTATGCGATGTGTTGGTCAAGGTGGGGCAATTTATTTTTCCTACAGATTTTGTTATTCTAGACTGTCAGATTGATTTTGAGGTTCCTATCATCCCTGAGAGACCATTCCTAGCTACTGGCAGGGCGTTAGAAGATGTGGAACGCGGTGAGCTGACCTTCTCGCTAAACTTAGAGGAGGTTAAGTTCAATGTATGTGCTTCTATGAAATAACCCAGAGAGATTGTAGTAATGTTGGTCATCAACATAGATGAGACCTACTTTTCTGAGGTCCCAATTGAGGAAGAAATAGGTTTAGAAGAATTGGCTGCTACAGTCATGAACTTTCCAGAAGATGGTATGACTGATTATAAGGGAACCGTGCAAGCGCTACAAGGTAGGGGAACCAGACCTTATGTGCCAAGAAACTTGGACCTGGATTTACAGAATATACCATCTCCACCTACTAAGCCATCTGTAGAGGAGCCTCCTACTTTGGAGCTCAAGGAACTGCCATAACACCTGAAGTATGTTTTTCATGGTAATAATAACACTCTACCTATGATTGTAGCTGCAGATATATAGGAAGATCAGATGATGGCATTTTTGGGGGCACTGCAGAAGTTCAAAAAGGCCATTGGGTGGTCCATTGCAGATATTGTGGGGATTTTGCTTGGCATATGCACACATAAGATCAAGTTGGAAGACAACTGTGTGTCTAGCATTGAGCATCAACGTAGGCTTAATCCGCCCATGCAGGAGATTGTGAAAAAGAAGATCATTAAGTGGTTAGATGCTGGGGTCATATACCCAATCTCTAATAGTCAGTGGGTCAGCCCAGTGCAGTGTGTACAAAAAAAAGGGCATGAGAGTCATCGTCAATGATAAGAATGAGTTAGTCCCATTATAAACTGTCACTGACTGACGAGTCTTCTTGAACTACCAGAAGTTGAACAAATGGACCTTGAAGGATCATTTTCCCATGCCCTTCATGGACCAAATGTTAGATCAACTGGCAGGTAGAGGGTGGTACTGTTTCCTGGATGGGTATTCGGGTTACAATCAGATATTGATATCTCCTGAGGATTAGGAGAAAACCACTTTCACTTGTCCATATGGGACGTTTTCATTCAGACGGATTCCCCTTGGGTTGTGTAATACCCCAACAACTTTCAAGTGGTGCAAGATGTCTATATTCTCCGACATGGTCGAAGACACCCTTGTGGTATTTATGGATGACTTCTCTATAGTGGATGGGTCATCTGATGATTGCCTTCTTAACCTTAGCAGGTCTCTACAACATTGTGAAAAGGCAAATCTGGTCTTGAATTGGGAAAAATGCCACTTCATGGTCAAGGAACGGATCGTCCTTGGTCATAAGATCTCAGAAAGAGGCATAGAGGTAGATAAGGCAAATTTTGAGGTTATTGAAAAGTTGCCGCCACCTATCTCTGTAAAATAAGTCAGAAGTTTTCTGGGACATTTGGGTTTCTACCACCAGTTCGTCAAAAACTTCTCAAACATTACACACCCATTGTCCAAGCTATTGGAAAAAGATGCTACATTTTAGTTTGACGAAAGTTGTAGGCAAGCCTTTATGACCTTGAAGCACAAATTGGTTACTGCACCTGTGGTAGTTGCTCCTGACTGGTCAACCCCATTTGAGATCATGTGTGATGCTAGTGGAACTGCTATGCGGGTTGTGTTGGGTTAAAAGCACAACAAGGTCTTTCACCCTATCTACTATGACAACAAGACCTTGAATGAAGCTCAAAGGAATTACATAGTGACTGAGCAGGAGTTGTTAGTAGTAGTGTATGCATTAGACAAAATTTGGGCCACCTCTTAGGTACAAAGGTAATTGTGCACACACTGATCATGTATCGTTGAGGTACCTCATGGCTAAGAAAGATGCCAAACCAAGATTGATCAGGTGGGTATTACTGTTGCAAGAGTTTAATTTTGAGGTCCAAGATAGATAAGGGACCAAGAACTAAGTGGCAGATCATCTATTTATACTGGAGGATGAGTCCAGTGGCAATGATTGGTTAACTATCGATGAATCATTTCCTGATGAGCAGGTACTAGCCACTTCTTTTGATTTAATTCCTTGGTTTGCTGATTATGCTATCTATCTAGTGAGTGACCTCATAGCTAAGGACCTAACCTCTCACTAGAGAAAAAAGTTTCTTCATGATGTGCACAGGTTCTTTTGGGATGAGCCATTCTTGTTCCGCACATGTGTTGATGTATTAATTCAGAGGTGCATCCCTGAGGAAGAGATGATGAGTGTAATGGAGGCCTGTCATATTTCTCCAATGGGGGCCACCACGATAGTGCCAGGACTGCTAAGAAGATACTACAATGTGGGTACTACTGGCCCACCCTGTACAAGGATGCTCATGAACTGGTGCAGGGATGTGATCAATGCCAATGCCAAGGTAATATCTCTAGACGCCAGAAGATATCTTTGACACCTATCCTGGAGGTTGAGATACTCGATGTCTGGGGCATCAACTTTATGGGTCCCTTTGTAAGCTCCTATGGCATGAGGTATATCTTTGTGGCAGTTGATTATGTCTCAAAGTGGGTAGAAGCGGTGGCGCTGCCTAATAATGAGAGTAAGAGTGTAGCCCTATTTTGAGGAGGAATATCTTTTCCAGATTTGGGACTCCCAAAACTATCATTAGTGATGGGGGATACCCATATCTTTAATAAGATCTTTCGCGCAGTGCTTGCCAAGTATAGAGTCTGCCAAAATAAGGTCACCACACCTTATCATCCGCTGACTAGTGGCCAGGTTGAAGTTTCAAATAGGGAGATCAAGGAGATATTAGCCAAGTTTGTAAATGCATCTTAGACTGATTAAGCTAGGAAGTTAGATGATGTACTTTGGGCCTACCGCACAACGTACAAAACTTCTATTGGTATGTCCCCGTACCAATTGGTGTTTCATTAGGTTTTCCATCTGCCAGTGGAGCTAGAACATATAGCACTGCGGGCCTTGAAAATGTTGAACATGAATTTGGAGGAAGCCACAAAGTTAAGACTTGACCAACTCAATGAGTTGGATAAACTTTGTCTGCACGTGTATGATAGTGCTGCATTGTACAAAGCCAGGATGAAAGTCTAGCATGACAGGCACATCACACTGCATAATTTTAATGTGGGCGACAAGGTGTTACTATACAATTCTAGGTTGTGGCTATTTCCAGGAAAGCTCAAGTCTAGGTGGGCTGGACCGTACAAGGTTGTTCAACTATTTCCTCATGGTGCATTGGATCTTGAAGCTAAAACTAGGAACCAGTTCAAGGTTAATGGTCAAGGGGTTAAGAAGTACTTGGGTGATGCTGCTGAAGTATCCGTGGTAGAGGTAGTGTACCTTGACGAAGTCTAAGTAGTGAAAGAGTCAACTCGTACCGTGACTTTAAATCAAGAACTTCATGGGAGGTAACCCATGCTTTAATTATATAAATATATATACATACAAAACTTTATCATTAGTAATTATTGTAGTTGTAGTTACACGCAGGTGTGCTAGGGCGGTCCTTGTAGTGGGCCATAGTGGGTATGACATACGTTGGAGCTCAAACTACGAAAAGTGGGTGAAGGTTAGTGTCATGGCACCTTACATAGATTGTGAGAGTGACCATGGACATGTCCTCCTAGGTCAGTCTTTCAAATGCTCTAAAATCCCATCAAATGTATGACCAAATGGACCATACGACAGCACATAGACCGTGAGGCCAACCGTGAGAGCAAACTAACGGCAACAGTTTTCAAGTTGCATCACATGGGCAGACACACAGACCATATAACACCACACGGGCCGTGTATTTATCCGTTAGATACTACATAAACCAAGGATAATCAGATGGTGCTCCTCACGGCCCGTGACAAATGTCACGGTCCATGTAGCTGCCCATGCGGTAGGGTTGACCGGGTTTGACTAGTCAAAACTTGAATATATGTTAACCCCACACATCCCAGTCATTCTTACACCTGTTAGTTTTTATTGCCATGTTTCTTTTCTCTCAGATGGACTATCTAGTAGAACTGACAGTTTAGGTTGTATAGTTTGCATAAGTATAAGTCTTTATAGGAGTCTATAATAACCCAAGGTTTTTGTGATGAAAATGGCCTAAATTCAACATTTGGGGCATATATGTGCATGTATCCCATCCTGACTGAATTATGTGATCCTTGTAAAGCATTGTATACCATATCTAGTTAACATCTAGATGAATGAAGTATGACTGGGTTGGTTGGTATTGAATAGTGCAGGATATGTGCCATATGCGTGTGAGCCTATTTGTTTAAATTTGATTGACACACCTATAAGCTAGAACTTTCCCGGTTAGTCCCACTAGAATAATTGAATAACTGGATTAGGAAAGGATCTTAGGTGATTTTTTTGTGAAGCCACTTAGCCTTGAATAAACTAAGCAAATAAAGTTGTTCCCTTTGAACCAAAAAGTTGAGCCTGAATAAGCCTTTTCTTTGTTTTCATCCAACGCATATCCCTTGACTAGTTGTGAATCCTTACTTTGGCCCTGGTCTATCCAAGGACATTGTGAACCTCAATTTAGGCCAATACCTAAGTTGAGGGTGGATTTTATTGGCCATGGTCGTTTTGAAAAGACATTTTGCACCTCAGCCCAGGCAAAAAACTTAAGTTGAGGGTGGTTACTGAGAGAAAAGCAGAAAAATGAAAAGGGAAAATGAGTTAAGTGATAGAAAGAAAAGAAAAGATTGGGATTGAAATCATACAAAAGAAAACAAAAATAATAATAATAAAATAATAAAAATAAAAAGAATAAAGAAAAGTGGAAACACTCCCAACAACAAAGAGAGTAGGGAACAATAAGATTTTGGGTACTGAGAGTTGAGGGCTAAGCCAAAGTAGATTCTTAGAGGGGCAAACCTAGTCACTTTGATCATAAATGTACCACACCCTAACCCGAGCCTACATTATAAGCTATAAAAGTCCTAATGTGATCCTAATAAGGTTATTTAAGAGTTAGAGTGCTGAAAGTAAGTGCAAGCATATGGTCTGTACTCGTGGGTCAATTGAAAATATTTTGTGAACGTGAGTTTCTACATTCCAGTCTCTATGTTGTATGCATATGCAGTGGGTGAGACTTCTTTGTAGTAAGGGCTGTATGCATGCACTATTTGGTTGCCAAACCAACTAATCTTCCTTGTTCTTCAGCATAAGTGGACCAACTGGATGTGATGTAATTCTTAGCTGGCGCTATGTAAGTATGTTTGGGCGCATGTACATGTTAAGATTACCTTTTAGGTGTGTGTGATTGATTTAGGGGTTATTGTATGAGTTCTGTTAGAGGCTTGTATTTGTGTGTTCGGATGTGTGTTTTGGTCATTCTTGAGCACAAGCAATAATTCTAAGATAAGTGTGTTGATGAGTCGTGAAAATGCAACACTGATAATGCTTTTAACTTAAAATTTTCATGAGTTTTCAAGCAAAATTATGGGTTTAATATTTTGTTAAGTGGTATTTTTCAAGAATAAGGCTAAGGTATGGATTCAAATGAAAAGAAAGCTTAAAATTATGAAACTGGACTGCTAGGCCTACATGGGCACCTTCACGGGCCATGTGGACTTACACGGTCCGTGAAGGCTGTCGTCTAGCTGACAGGAGGCACTACAGGCCAAAAGAAAACAAAAAGGACCAAGTGATGCTTCACGAAAGGCCTCATGAATTGTGAACATTCTTATGAACTGTGGGACCGATCATGGCCTTGCAGTTGAACTTGGCTAGGAGAGACTCTAAGAGTTGGAGCTAAATATGACTGAAGGAATAACCTACGGAGAGGGTCACAAACTGTAAATCAGTACACAGGTTGTGTACCCCGTCGTGTTGTTGACGTAGGTGAATAGTGGCTGTTGAAGTAGTGGATAAAATTGTTGAAGTACAATTTCAAGGGATGGTACACGGTCCGTGAGCTATCAAATGGACCGTGAGTTGCACCGTGGGCCAACACATACAATTTGAAGAATTTCAGGAGGCAACGAAGGAGCCAAGGCAAGTTTCATGGAACCTGACATATACCATAGAAAAACATACGGACCATTAAGTTGACCATGTCACTGACATGGGGCATCATGGAAAATATGAATAAACACATGAAGTGAAGTCACACAGGACCCACCATGGGCCGTGGGATGTCTCACAAACCGTGTTCTTAACTTTAAAGGGAGGCAGAATCATCAACTGAAATTGCCCTAGAATAATTGCCCAAGTAAGGTCACACAGACCATCTCACGGACTATGAAGTGCCTCATAGTCCGTGTAGTTATCGTTGACCATGTCGAAAGTTGGTTGTTCTATTTTAATTTGGATTAGGTTTTAGTTAATATATATATATGTATTTTAAGGTCATTTTTCATTATTGAAAACTGTTCGAGACTAAATTAAACACGGGAATGACTCTTTTGAAGAGCTTTCATCTAATTTATGATGTTTCATTCGTTTGTTCATGGTTGTAATCTGTAAATTGGTTGCGTATTCACTTGTAAGTTCTAATTATAATCTTTTCATCTTGTTATAATTTTATTTCTTCAACTATGTTTGGCTAAACAAACAACTAGGGTTTTGGGAACCATGATAACAAACTAAGATAGGAACATTTAGGGTGAAATTAGAGGGTGATTGTCATACACATCATAGGAAGTATTCAATTTAATATATGTCTTAATGAGTCGATGCATTAGGGTAGGCCTGTATTCATTAATTGCCCAAGTGGGATGTATTGATCAGGATAAGAATCCAATGATAAAATTCGGGGTTGTTAACCTAGTCTAAGTACTCGAGACCGGAAGGTGAGAGCATCCTGGGGTTTAAGGAAAGGGGCAGAAAGGGTAAACATTCTGAGATTGGAAAGTGATGAATAAAATGCACCTAAGAAGGACCAGAAGGTGAATTAGGTGTTAACTGTTTGCTTACTCTATGTATGTGATTGCAATCGTAGAAGCCTTAAGTTTGAATATTAAAATTGGCGTCATGGGGACCATAATCCTAGTCAACCAATAGATTGTTAAACTTCAGTAGTCACTGTTAGGTAGTTGTTATTAGAAAATTTTTGAAAACTAGTCTTCGTAACACACATACCCCCCATTTATATTATGCATTTTTATTCTAGAAATAGTTATTACACTTGGAACTAAGTACCGGTAGCTTTATTCTCACGCATTCCTTGTGAGATTGACCACAACTCTTGTTGGGTCATATATTTGGTCAAGACCACTTTACCCTTCACTTGAAGTGGAAATTTGGGCGTATCAGCTTATCCTGGCACCTTCTAGATGGGTTAGAGGCTTCATAGACACTGAGTAGAGATTGATGGTTACTTTTACTTTTCCAAACTTGATAATTTGAAACTATTTTATAAGAGTTTTGTTTATCCATTTAATTTCTTTCCTTGAGTATTCTTCTGCTGATGAGTATGATATGATGATAAGTCCAGGTGGTTATCTTGGGGAATCATCAATGGTTCTTCAAGTGTCGGACACGCAAAAGGTACTCTCTCAGGGTATGACAAACTTGGTGTCAAAGCATAGAGTTCAAGTGTCTTAGCGAGTCTATGAAGCCGTGTCTTGTAGAGTGTTGTTTATGAACGTGTTGTGCACCCGTATTTATAAGAAGAAGGCTAAGGGACATTAGGAAGGGTTACACTTTTATTGTATTCTGAGTTCATGCGATAAAGTTTAACTCTATAAAGCTCTTTTCTAATTTGTGCATTACGCGTTTGTAGATCATACCTCCTAAGCAAACTGCTACCCAAAGAGATGCCTTAACGAGTAATACTGAGAATCCCCTACCAAAGGTGCATACTTAGATAGAGACGAGGGGTCGAGGTCGACAACTAGAGCTACTAGATTTCCACAGGCACTTACTGCTCCATTTTCTCTTACTACAAAGGCTAATATCATAGGAGCTATCACTATGATCATCCAATTGGTAGCCGCCTAGAGTAGGAATCAAAGTTCATAAGCTTCTACTTATCTCTCCTAAGATTTGAATGCTACCACCAAACTTAGAGATTTTCTGAGAATGAACCCACCAATTTTCACAGGGTCTAAGGTTGAGGAGGACCCCCAGAACATCATTGATGAGATGTGGAAAGTGTTGAAGGCCATGGATGCGACTGAGATTGAGAGAGTTAATCTTGCTTCCTATCAGATTAAGGATGTGGAAAATATTTGGTATAACCAATGGATAGAGGGCCGACATGAAGATAATAAGCCTGATGAGTGGAGTGAATTTGAGAGTGGCTTCTTTGATCATTTCTTTCCCAAGGAGCTGAGGGATTGGGTAGTAAGTGGATTATCCCCAAGGGTCCCACCCTTTCCATCAACCATGTGCCACCATGGGTTCTCCCTATATAGGGATTGATCTATTTTGTATCCCCTTGTTGAAGGATGTTAGGGTACTATTTGGCAAGTAGTACCAGGTTCGGATAGTGGCTCGTCCGTATCTTTTTGTCTTTGTCGGTTAAGGTACATCCCCACTATGTATATATGAATTATAGGATTGCACTTCATGCATCATGGCATAGCATATTGTTATATTACTCTTTGGCTATGTGCACTCCTTTCGT
>JBCEWC010012093.1:0-16132 GCA_038996855.1 Solanum aculeatissimum
CATGTAGTACTTAAAAATTAACACTTTTATGAAATTTAATATATATATATATATATATATATATATATATTTCGATATGGTATACGACATTTCGGTATTTATTTTTTAAATACCAAAAAAAATATAAGTCATACCAAATACCATAATAACCATATCACGGTATTAAAAAATTCGATTTCGATATGGTATTCGGTATATACCATACCATGCCCACCCCTGCTTAGAGGCAACAACAATAGTAACTTATTCCCCGGCCCATGGGCAAAATGGTGCATTATTGTGCTCAATATAAGTTATGAGCTACGTTATAGCTCTTGTCTATGAGGGAATACCTACTTATGTCCTCGGGCAAGAAAGGAAAGGACAGAAAAGTAATTTGGTCAACTTAAAATTGAAAAATGAGTATTTTTGTAACCCTTTTTTTATTGGAGGTAAAAAATCAAGACCAATCCATTTTTGGGGCACTTAGTGTAATTTTCTCCAATCCATTTGAGCCCAAAGTAAATTTAAACAATCATAATTCAACTCAATTTTTATTTCAAACACATTTCCAATTTTAACCCGACCCGGCTTTGACACCCCTGAGATTATCTCAATTTCTTCGACTATAAGACTCACACTCGTCTATTCTCTTTCGTCTTCTTCTCATTTTGCACTTCTTTTTTGTCGAAATTGGGTTAATTCAGCATAGATATGTTTCTCTCTCTCATTCTTTTCCCCCCCTGGCTGGCAAGAAGAAGAGCTGGGTACTTTCTGGCTTCGCTTCTGTTACAAAGAAATGTTGTACTAATTATTAAAGTGAAAATATACTCATATGATAGCATTTGTTCTCATTCTTGTAACTTACTCCATTTAATTACTGCACTTACTCGTGAATTTGCAATCAAGTTTGTGAACGTTTAAACTTGAGATTGTTATAAGCTTCAAATTATGAATTGGTCTATGCTCAAAGGACTTTACCTTTCCTGTTATGGCTGTTGATTTGAGGCGTGATATCATGGGCATTTTTAGGGAAATGAGTTACTCCATTCGTTTGAAAAAAACGATCTAATTTGTCTTCACATAATATTAAAAACTTTTTAATCTCGTGATCTAAATTAAAGTTATGTAAAAAAATATACTAAAATTCCTTTTAGAAAAGGACAATTTTCTTAACCAAGTAAGAGCTATGTACAAGTATTAAAAAAAAAAAAACTGAAATGGACAACCTCATATCAACTAGCAGCTACCAGATCACAAAACATGCTACTATTGACTGTCTACGATGCTAAAAAAATAGAAATTTAATTCCTCCATGGATAGAAGTTTAGCTGCTCGAGTTTTTGTGCTAGTCTGCTCTTCATATGCTCCCTATAGGACACCTCCTGGATAATTTGTCTAGGTACTTTCCTTCGTTGCTGGAAGATCCTATTGTGTCTTTCAAGCCAAATGTGATATACACAAGCTGCAAGTGTCATCCTATAAACTTCTGCAAAACTGCTTCTTCCTCTAGCATGGGCATTAGCTCATTATAACTCCTTAGGTCACTCCATAGGAGCTCTTTGGACACCTTGCCAATGCAATAATTCACCGCATACCGTTGTTGAATATGTGCACTTAAAGAACATGTGCGGTGTGTTATCCAACTTCCTTTCACAGAGTGGGGCATTCTTGATTTGTAGTGATTGCCCAGCTGAAGAGTCTATCCCTTGTATATAGTCGATCATGAGCTGCTAATCTCAGAACTAAAATCCATGTTGGTGCTCCATAATTAATGAAATTGAAAGATTGACTTGTTCAATTTAATTTGAAAATCGTTTTCTTATCTCTTTCATTCTTAAATTCCTTTAATTTGTTGTACTTGGAGTTGTTGAAGATGCTTGTTATAACAGCTAACATGATGTCTGATGGTGCATGTTAATGGGAGTTGTACTTTCCACTCAGAATAGCTGGAGATTTTTTGGGTAGAGGCTAGAAAATGTTGTTGAGTTCTTTTCATCCTCCAAATACACTTAATTTTCTCAATAAACTTTGTGACGGCAATAGAACCTGATGCAGTAATGCAGATAATGAAGTAGCCAAATTTAACTTTTTGTAGTGATATGTTAATACAATTCATCTGTCAATTACTCTGTTAATCTTGTTTGATGGTGTTTTGATTATAAAATATTATAATTTGTGTCCATAGCATTCTTTTAATCTAAATCATGAACCTTAGGCCTTCCTAGATATGATATATATTAACCAATAATGACTGGAATTTCCTTGCTGAGGTTCTCTTGGCATAGTTTCTGTGATGAATCCATCTTAATCAAAATGAACTGGAAATAATGTGCATGGTAATCCAGTGTCCTATATTTTTATTTTTTCTAATATGTCTAACTTGTTTAACTCGCTATCTCTAGTCCCTTGCAATTTATGTCTCCATTTATAATGATTTACATGCTCCATAAATTTTGTGCTACTCGAGGCTTTATTTCAGTACAGTAGGTGATTTTTCTTTCTGTGTTGATGTAGACTCTATTTGGTCACAATCTTGATTTCTCTCAAAACATGCTATTTGCAGTCGCAACAAATGTCTAACCATAAGTAAAAGATCATGTTGCATTTCAGCTAGGTTAGTTACTCGTTAAGGTGGTTATAAATTCTAAAGGAGATTCTTTTGAAGGAAGCAAGGCTTATAAATTGTTTTGTGTTAGATGGATTATGAATGCAGGATTTACGCCCGTTTTCATTCAGCCACTTCAACAATCATTTAGAGATCAGAACAGTGAAAGAAGTCTTTTCTAAGTATGAGAAATAATTACATTTTCCTTATGATCATAGCTTCTCCAGTTTACATTGTTTCATGGAACATAGATCTCACTGCGAACTTAACAACACAAAAGATATGTGATCCTTTTGCTTGCAAACTGAAATCGACTGAAAAGCCTTTCTTTGGGACTTGTCCATAGGCCGCGGAGAAATTACTGTACAAATAATTTGCTCCATCACTAGTTGCAATTGACAACTTTGAGATGTCACTAGTTCTGGAACTCTACCAACTTACATATCTTGTTCTTGGTTGGTTATGTTTTTATGTTTGATAGTGGAAAAATCATGAATATTAAGGTTGTAAATGGCAAGTGATATGTTCCTGTGGTGTTGAAGTTGAAGAAATGGAAGATAAACTTATGATCATATCGTAAATGCTGCTATTTATGTTGGTAATTTATCTTTCTTCTCCGATTGTCTCAATGTCAATTGCTTGTTTTTATTTACTTCAATGAAGTTCATTAGTTTACTTATGATTTCCATAAGATGTTTGTGTTTCTTTTCTTTACAACACACTCTGTAAGAAAGTTCCTGTCTTGTCAACTCATATGATAAGTGTAAACAATGTTAAACATTTGGAGGCCGTGCATCACATATATTACACCATGAGCAATGCAAAATATGTTCATGAATGACCAAAATTTCATCTAAATGTTGCAAATACCCTTAGTTGTGAATCATAAAACTGACTTACACATGAAATTCCATATCTGGATAAGAAGCTTTTACATGTATTAGGACTCAATCCAGATATACATAAGCAGAGAGATTCTGCTTTTATTTGTAATTGCTTAATGAAATGAAAGGAAACTTCAAGCTAGTAACCAGAAATTAACAGAACTACTATGCACCTCGACTTATTACATCTAACAGCTATTGTAGTCCTTGAATCAATTATTTCACAGTAGAGCCTCGGCCCCAATAATAAACAGACAAATACCTATGAAAAGAAACAAACTATAAGCAGTTAAAACTAATCTGAAGTCTTCATCCTCAGAGAAGAACTGCTGCTGCATAAACAAGCTGGCTCCAATTATTAAGAAGTCCAGGACTGCGCCAATGATTGCAACGTGCACTTGATTGTTCGCTATTTTGAGCTGATGGTCTTCACACACCTCCACAAATGTACAGTTAATTTCACTTTTTAAGTGGAAAGAAGATGATTAAAAGGATAAAATTATATGAGGAGGTTCTTCATCCTCACATAATCAGTGATGCGTAAAGAAGCTGGTTCCAAGTATCAGGTAGTCCAGGGAGACACCAGTGGCTGCAATCTACACCAGGGTGATCCCCGCTGTACATTGATGGATGAGCATCTTTCCTTAACTGGGAGAGAAAAGTGATATCGAGGAGGTTAACTGGTGTCTTCATCCTATTTAATACTTTGTTAACGACAATAGCTGATGCTGGTGTCCCTGCTGGATATGTTGATCCTGCTAATGGTATTTTCTCTGAGTTACAATTCTTTGTTGATGCCCCCCAATCCTGACCCCTGATCAAAATAGAACAAAGTAAGAATTTTGAGCTTCTTAAGAGTTGGACACATTTCTGTTTAGTGAAAGTTGGTGGTTAGTGAGAAGGATTTAAGTTATATATACTCGCACTAGATTGCACCTTAAATCTGTTTTAGCAGGTTTCTTACTATACTTAAGAGTTGGACACATTTCTATTGCTCGGACTCATAAATATTGTTGTATGTGGGTCGGATCCTCCAAAAGATATGCATTTATTGTAGATCCGGACACTGGTGCAACAATACTTTTCAAGGGTCGAGCATTGGTTACCATTACATACTTTTGAGATAGTTGATCATGTGAATAATTTTTAAACTATCGATGTATAGAACTTAAATTCAAGCTATTATTGAGCAAATGACAAAGTGTAGCGCTTACATATAATGCGTTGGAGAAATGCCCTGGAAGAAGACTTTGGTCTTAGAGGAGTCAACATTTCCATCAACCCATCTTGCCCAAGTAGTTAGACCTTTGTAATATGCCATTAAACGGTCCATATCTTTCGATACTTTCATACCATCTTGGACGTAATCCCATCTACACAAATATAATTCAGTTACTATAGTTTTTTTCACCATTTCATGCCTTAATTTATTATTATATGGTGTATCTAGACAGAAAGAGAGAAAACAGATCGTACGGTTGGGATTTGCCCTTGTGAGTCCACCAATGCCAAGAATTGAATATTAACACATCCATTCCTTTCCAAGCAGCACCTTGTTGAATGGCATCTAATTTCAATACCCTTCCAATTTTCTCTCTTACTATATCCACAAGGTAAGTTGTTCGATAAAGGAATAAAGTAACTCCATAGTCCTGCAGGGAAAAAAGATACTGATAAGGCAACTAAAAAAGTGACAAAGTGTATCTAAAACTATAGTGAAGCACCCTTATTTTTTCCTAAAAATATGAGTAACAAGTTGGTAACAAAATTGTCACAGCTTTTATAGCAAGGCTATGCCTTTTATTGTTAGGTTAGAGCTTTTTTTCAGTAGATGTGGCTAAGGCCAAAGCCGAAGAACTTATGCTCTGACAACCCATAAAAAAGTTGCAATAAAAATTAGCCTTCAAATATTGAACCTACCAATGATTAAGGCAATGGTCTGGCCAGGTAACATCACTAATTATTTTTTTCTCTTGTACTATCTTTTTTGTTGCCCTTATGGTTTCTTGTAAATGCAACAATTACAACTGGATAATAAATATGAAGATTGAGTAGGTCTACATTGACAACTAGACCTCTTGAACGTTATCAAAGGGTCAATAACAAAGCAGATTCAACAATATGAAATTTATAAATTCCCACACCCACTCGCTTGCCGCCAACATATAATACAAGGGTTGGACTAAAATTACAGGAAGTTGAGATGAAGCAGAGTATTTCTTATAGTTAATTTTTGTTGGAGTATTAAATAAAAATATACTACTTTTTATGTTCACTTTTATTTGTCGCTATTTTATTTATTAAGGTCAAATTATATGAATTGATGTATTTTTTCATCATGCTAATTTGAAAAAGATTATAACTTATAATTTTTTTATTTATTTTTTAACTATTTAAATATTAAATTTAACTTTAAAGTTTAATCAGATGGGAGAATATGAAAAAGGCTAAGCATGCCTTTCACTAGTTCACGGGTTTACTGATATTGAAGACATGACAAATAAAATTCCTTTTTGTCTTCTTTCCAAGATTTTTATTGGGAGCCTACAAAGTCAACTTTCTTTTTCCTTTGTTGGCTGTTGTCTTTGGCTACCGCAATTCTCAAATTATTTTCATAATTTGTTTGGATCTTGGTTTTCTCTTCCTTCATGATTTGGCAAACAGAAGATACTATAAAATTGGAGAAAAATATTAAACTTTTTCCTTAACAACTACTCACATCTGTCTCCTCTGTTGTACTAATTGCAGTCTCATATATTGTAAAGCGGAGCACGTGAGAACACACAACACACATATGTGTATGCATGTGTTTTTGCTTTGTGACGACCCTTAAATTATGGACTCTATAATAACGTATAGAGTTTTTTTATGTTATCGATAGAATTTAATTTATTTTAGCAAGTTAATTTTTATTTTTATAAAATTATAAATAAATATTATTATAGAGAGTTATCGAAGGATGTCACATAGAATCGGATGAAGGAAATATTATTTAGTCTATAGAATTTAAACTCCTTGGTTCATTGATTATTTTGTTATATAAGAGATGAAATTTTCAAACTCAAAAAAGTAAGTCTTTTTCTGCTTAATTTTTATGCCCTCCCACTTGCTATTGCTTTATAGTTTTTATTTTTGATATTTAATATTAGTTTTTTTAATTTATTTTTACTCGTAATTAAGGATGGACCCACCTGCTATTACCTATCCCGTATAGCTAGTCTCCTTTTTCACTGCTTCATCATTAACACAACAACCAACATCATGATCCACTACAATAATAATAACGTAATGTATATGTTCTTTTAACTAATGAATTCAACATCAACAAATGATTAGAAAAATCACATTTATCATAAAATACTTTTGATTAAACATTTTTCACACACAATCAAAAACAGTAGCAATACTGTAGCAAAGATTGTTCCTTTTTCCTTTTCCCTTTCCTTTTCCCCATTTTTCTTCTTTCGCAAAAGTTTCTGACTAAACAATGATGAATTAAAAGACTACTATATGTTTGGAAATAATGAGGTTTAAAATCATGATCTAGCCAAAGAGAATTCGACATTTACTATATATACATAAAAAATGATTTTAACTATATATAAATAGTATAATTTTTCACCAAAGAACGTCTAGCCAAAGGGTTGCTCCGCCACGGGGAGAAATGGGAAGAAGAAAATTTAAAAAAACAGAGTGTAAACCTGAAAGGTGACAGAAGAAAGTGTCTCCGTCCGAGAAATTGCAGTTTTTGCATTGGGCACCGACGCATGTAGCATACATGCCAGAGAGTTCCACATGTTCAAACTCAATGAGTCACCTATAAACATAATTTTCTTCCCTGACCATTTCTTCAACAAATCTATTCCATTAAACCTGTAAAAACACAAATTTCAAACTAAATTTCTCCAAAAAAAAATCTATTAGTAAATCATTACACCATAACTAATTGAGGCCGGTTATGCAAATTTATCATAAATTGACTAGTTTTACGTTGATCATTATTCTGCCCCAACTCTCCAAGTAACACACTCAAGAGGAGTTGTACTAAGCAATATTAAACAGAGCAAAAGCTTCTCTGTTTCTTCAAAATGTGAAGTAAGTCTGGTGGTGTGTGCACAGCTTTACCCCTATCCTGTAAATATATATTGCAAAAATATAAAAAGTGAAAAGAAATGTTTGGAAGAAGGAAGATTAGATTATACCTGGGCAAGTTACAAGAATCAGGTTTCCAAGCATATTTGAGATATTGCTTATCAGGGCGACCATATTTTAGGCAATCAAATTCAGGGTCAATAAAAGGGCAAGTTGTGGAATCATAAAGAGGATAAGAAGGGTCAATTACCCATCTACCTTGAAACAAGTTGCACTTGCTATTGCTTACTACCTCTTTGTTTTTCCAACTAAGGCCACTTAAATTTTGTACTATAACCTCTGCTCTGCCAGTGTGTAAGAAGAGAGAAATAATGCTACTAACTAAAAGCATGACCAATTGGCTCCACAGAACCATCTTTGGCTTTTGGTGTGGAAATAATTGAGGGAAATACTAATGAGGAGCTTGTCTTCAAGCTTAGTACATTGTCCTATATATATAATACAAACCACAACATACATAAAATAATTTATTTATTTTTTGCTTTGTTGGGGGTGGGTGGAAGGTTCAAGGGGAAGTGGTATCTGGAGATTCCTTGTTAAAAGGATCACATGATGAAAGCAAGATAAAAAATAAAATAAAAAAGAGTGATGTCGATTTCTGACATTGAGTAGGAAAATCTTGAATGGATTTGATCATTTTATCTAGTCTTAGTGTAGAAACAGTGGGACATTATGTTTTGGCTCCTATTAGCAGTTATATTTATTTTACCAAGTAACTCCGTCGGCAAAATTAATTAACACACTTGTTTATTTAATACACTCCATATATTATTATACCATTAATAACTGTGGTCGTACCATAGAATAGTTGAGATTTTTTTGCCATAAATATTCTTCACCTCTTTTACAATATTATTTAAAATCAGTATTTGTCCATAAAAATTCTAAATTCAGTTTGAAGTTGAATTTTAAATTTCAAAAAATTACTTATAACACATTTTCAATTCCATCTCATAATTCTAAAATAAATGCTATCTACTCTCTTTTGCAAGAAATATAACCAAACACAACTTCATCTTCAGCTTTTATTCCATAAGTTTCAAATAAAGTTAAAAAAATATTTTAAATTTATGGTCAAATGCCGATTTAAAATTTACAAATTTGAACTCTTGAAATGAAGAGTTTTCATAACAAAGAGATCATTTACCTCTTTAGTAGGAAATTTTGATTAGTCGGATCAATATATTTAAAATGTTAGAAAATGATTTAAGATTAAAAAAAGGTGGGAATATCAGTTTTTATTGTACAAAATTTACAAGAGTATTAGAAATACCTAATTTAGCAGCATTGATTACAAAAGGTCGAACTCGCGGTACTGATTTGTCCCGTTGGGATTATTATTTGAAATTAAATCAGGTATTACTAAAAGTTACTCGTTTATTTTTAAAAAAGATGAATCTATAGATATATTAAATATTATTTACATTATTAAAAAAATAGTAACAATTTGATCCTGTCATTATGGGTAGAATAACGGGAAAGATAATCGGGCTAGAAAATTTTTAAGTACTAAATTGAAAATATTGAGTCAAGGCCAGTTTCAGACGAATTCTGAATCATATGAGGTCTAAGACAATCTGATAATGGATTGGGGATTGAATTTTAAGTTTGGTCGTTCAAGTTGCTAGACAATACGATAAGGAGTTTGTACAACTTTACGGAATCGAAATTGATCTAGGTACAAAGAGTAAATCAGTTAACGTCATGATTTGAGATTGTGTTGTAAAAAGGGGATTCAGGATGAGAGTTTACGAAGTTTCCTCTGTGTAACCCGCAATGACGGGATTAATCTCGCTATAGCGCATTAGCGGTGCTGCTATGGCGGGGCAAGTGATCGTCATAGCGGGATAGACGCGAGTTTTAAGTCAAAAAAGTCTCAAGTTCATTCCAATTTATCTCACTTCGTCCTTGAGAAACTAGAAATGACCTAGGGCGGCTATTTTTCTTAAATTTTCCATTATTTCCATTGCTAAAGGTAAGTTAATCGTTTTCCTAACTTATATATTTTAATTCCTAGACTTTAGATTTTAGGAGAATTAATATAGAAAAAGATTTGGGCTTGTAATTAGTGGTGGGTAAAGTCCTAATTGGGGAAGATAATCATGAAAGTGGTCAAAGGTTAAGATTTTGCTATAATCCGAGAAAAATTAGGTCATTAGTGTTGAATATGTGTGTTCCGTGATCGTTTATAAACCAAGAACGAGCTAGAACTTTGAAAAGAGGAAAGCTTCCATCTTACAGAGTTCAAAGCTTGAATTTGAGGTAGGTGATGATTTCAAATTTTCATTTGTGTGATATATGTATGTTAACTATTTCATAGCATTTCTTGGATATATGCAAAAAAAAAATGACGATATAAACTGATTGACAACCCATCATAATCTTATTGCATGCAATGAACCTATTACTTGAACTTAGCCAGTTGTGCATTAGTCATTGTGGATGAGATTATGATTTTGATTGTGGATCAGGTGTCAGGTTCATAAATATTTTTGGATCAGGTGCCACGTTCCGACATATTTTTGAATTAGGTGTCACATTTCGACATATTATTGGAACGGGTATTACATTCCGACACATAACTTATTTAGATTTGAATCCCTTGAGAGGACTGTGATTGAAATTGCATTGAATTAATAAAATTGAGATTGGTATATGAGTATGCAGTCATTAAATTCAGTATGTGTATGATATATTGTGCTTTAGTTGCTTGTTTTATATCATGCTTATTGGAGTAGTCGTATGATCCTATCAGTATATTGTTGTTATGTGTACTGATAATGCACTTGCTCTTTTTTTGTTGTTGTTTAGTACAAAGCATCTTTAGACTACTGCAGATAGACCTCAACTAGGTGATCGTTTACACCATAATCCAAGGATGAGTAGCATATTTTAGGCCACTGCGGATTCATTCATCATCTTAGTCCTTTTTGTTTCTAGACTCAAACTTCCTTTATTTATTTGATGATTTTAGTTTCGGGGTTGCATCCCCATGTTTAGGCATGTAGTTAGAGTTTTGGTATAGTGACTTTCAATTTCTGAGGATTATTTGCTATTTGACTAGATTTTTGTTTGAGTTTATGGGAACTCAATTATATTTTTATTTAAACTTGCTTTTGTAATTTTAAATTACCTAATTTGTACTAGTTTGATTGATTAGGTTAGAGTATTGATTCTTCCATCAGAGAATTAGTGTGGGTGTCACTCACTGTTCGTTCGAAGTCATGAAAAAAACATATGTCTTCTCATTTATGACTACTTAATTTAATTCTTTAAGAGCAAAATGGGGTAATCATTTTGGAAAATTATGAGTTTAGTAGTATGTTGATTTTGTTTTTAGATTAATTATTAGAAGTGGAGATTCTAATTTAGTGGAATTGCTTAGTCGGATTATTCCCTCATCAAAAAAAGAAGCAGCAAAAAGTTACTTTATTCTTTTATGCTCTAGTGATACTTTCTTTCATTAATCAGTATAACAAGTCCACGTTCATTTATTTTTTTATTTATTTCCTTTGGGGTGCATTAAATGAATTTTAAAAGATTTATTAATTTCCAGGCACAAGGGAACTAGTTCTAGCAAGTTTACAGCCTATTGGCTATTGCTTTCAGTATCTTATGTGGGGAGTTGGTTGTTTTATAGGATAACTTCACTTGTTTTCTGGATTAAATGCACTTGTACTACTTTATTTGTAAAATAAGAAAGATAAAGATAAACGCTGGAAAATAAAAGTTCAAAAAATCAAAAACTAATTTATTTTTTTAATAATAACTTAATTTATATTTGTTATTAAATATTATTGATTGATATAGTAATTTTTGTTTTTACTTTTTTTAAAGAATATGCTAAGTTAAATATAGACAAAATGTAATAAATGCTTGTTTTCCACTCGAGAGAAAACAGTAGATATAAGGTCCAGAGACTTACAAATATATATTTGAAAGTAACAATTCTCTCAAAACGATATTCCAAACAAAACAAAAGGATTTTTTTATTTATTATACTCGGTTAATTTATTTTAGTTGTTATAGTTTTCATTTTTATTAGAATCAAATTATGTAGACTTTAACTAATAATTTAAAATATATTTTTTCATCATTTTTTTTTTTGGCAATAAAGTGTGAATATTAACATACCAAATCAAAGTATTACAATCTTAAAAGAGTATTCAGGCTCTTAAAATTTGACCTCAAAAGAAAATTTAAAGTGTCTAAATTAATTATAATCTATATTCATGGACGCATTCTATCTATCTATTCTTGACAATTTCTTGTCTTCCTAGACCACCATATTAGTTCTATTTTTTTTTAAATTCCTTTTGTACCTTTGTAATGGGAAAATTTGTTACTACAAATATCTGTTTAAATTGCTTCCAGTTTCTCGCTTGCTAGGTGTAGTATATTGTTGCACCATACATCACAATCACTAGCTAGCTCCTTTCTTTAGTTGCTTCCAATGTCTCCTCTTTATCCATTTCAAACTTTGTTAAGTTGTGCTTCTTGGCAATATCACTCCAGTCCAATTTGCTAGCCCTCACTTTAATTCCCCGAATAGAGTTGGCAGCTAACCGATAAGAATAAAGCACCAATGACGATCAGTAAACAAATGTTGATGAGTTTTAGCATAGTCTTCCTCACACAAACAACGTTCTTTATTTTCTCCTTGTATATTCATATTTTTTCATCATATTGATTTGAAAAAAATTGTAATCAATAATATTTTTTTTATAATTCTATAATATCTTAATTTTTATTTTAAAATATCAAATTAATTTAATACAATTCAACGCTAAAAGCTAGTTAAATTAACTTTCGAAAAACACAACTTGACAACTAAAATTGAATTGAAGAAGTAGTGAATAATTCTTTTATCTATAATAATGACGAAGTGGGATAAATACAATATTGTAAGACTTAAAGTGGGAATTTCAAATGCGAAAAGGGCTTCTGTAGGTAATTTTTCTGCCTAAATTTGGATGGACATGATTGTTCGATATTTATATTAATGGAAAATACTAGTTATTCGCTAAACAAATAAGATGCGTATGTCGAGTTGGACATTATCGTTATAGAAAAAAATCTTTCCACTAAAATAAGATGTTTAAAATACTAACAATAGATTGTTTCCAACATTGGACACAAAATATTCTGTTTTGCTGTAGGTCTGGAAATATTAAACCCCGACAAGGTTGTTTCTAATGAATAGTATTTATTTAGCCTTGTCACAAATATTTTACTGCTGTTGACAATGATTAACACAATTTATCATGTCTTAGGAAAGGGTGATTAACAAATGGACCAATATACAAGAAATCATTGGACGTTAATTAATCAATTTTTTCTGTAACATTGGCCAATATGCTATAACATAGCTATAATAGATCCCTATTTATTTATTTTTGGCTGCTAAGAAGTTTCATCTATAAATAGGAACCACTTTAGACGCTTTACTTTCTTTAATATTATCAGAAATATTAGCTTAGTAGATCTGTTATAATTCACGTGACATTACATTTTATTTGTATACATCGATCAAAACGTTAAACACACTTAATTATAAGATTAAGAAAATACGCATTCCTCTGATCATCTCGATCCTTTCCTTCCAAGTTTAGAAATAATTGACAATTTTATTTGGTCATTAATTTGTAATAAAGAGCATTGGTTTAACTTGTATATGCAGCTTTTTTCAATAGGTTTCTAATTATCTAGATTTTGTTATTCTCAAAACTATATATTCATCTAAATTTGCTTTAATATATATTCATCGTTGTGAGGCCGTGTGTTGTATATAATAGTCCGTGTGATACCCTTACTTAGGATAAGAATCTCATATCGATAAAATAGGAGAGAATGCTGAGTTTATAATTATATTGACAAAATACGAAGAGTATATAAGTAAGCAAACTTTACATATTAGTGATGCGCTTTAAAGTTATGCATACGTAGATTCAGAGCGAACAATCACTAGTGGTTGGTACGTTAGAGATGGTATAAAAGTCATTCTTATGCCAACCTTAATGATGTTGGCCTAGAGTTTAACTAAGTTTCAGCGAATCCTAAAAAGGTGGGCCAAATCTCAGTGCTGAACCTAGGCAAATCTCATATAGTGAGGCAAACCTCAGCGAAGATGGCAAAACATATAAGAGAGTTGTTAGATATATAATTAAGTAAGCAAATCTTACCCCTTAGTGATGCGTCTAGATAATTCTCATGCATTGGGACAAACCCTTGATGAGTCCATAAGTTGTATGTGACACCCTCGCTTAGGAAAAGAGTTTCATATGGGCAAAATCTTGGAAAGATATTTGGTGCACAAGTAAACAAGGCTTACATCATAGTGAAACATTTTAAAATCATACAATCTAAGCACGCAGTAGGTGTTTCACCAAAAAAAAAAAAATGAGTGCAAAAGTTTGTGTTTTTTCTTACTGGTCACCTTTACACTTATTATATATTTTGATAATTAATTTCTTACACGAGCTCTTTTTGTTTTGATAGATTACATTAAGTTGTTAAAAATACCAATCGAATTAATTAACACTTTCTTTTGTTTTTCATCCTTTTTCCAGTAGAATTGTATATACTAACAATAGTCTATTCATAATAGTATAATTTATTTATGGAAAGAAAAATAAAACCACAACCGTAAAACACGCCAACATGCATTTTTCATGAAGATAAAACCAAAAATACACACACACAAAAAAGCAATCATAAACGAAATATTTCTAGTCAATGACTATCTTCTTGGTACAGCCAATCAAAAATAGGTAACCAAAATAGTAGACTTTTCTTGATCATTATGTATCTATAACACTAGCCATGTGTTTATTTTGGGTGGTCCTACCCCCTATTGTGTCAATTTTACGTTACAAGATATCGAAGTCTTTGACTTACTTCATCCATCTTTTATGTATTGTGGTGATTAAATTAATTTAATCAACATTTTAGATGAAGCTTCTCTTTCAAACTGCAGGTGAGGTGATTCATCAATTATAAATTATAACAGAAAGTTGTGAACAATATTACAATTGATATAAATACTGAGCTATGCGTTTATTTTAATTTAATATTTTCATTGATGTTAAACAATTTATATGTAAAATTTACTTAAATTGAAATAAAATTTTGATTTTAATGACTCGAAAGGAGCCCGATAGAAAATCGAAATAGTTATGGAAAGGAGTGTCGAAGTAAATTATGCCTTATAAATAGGAAGATGAGATAAGAGGGCGAAAGATATTTGGAACGATCTATGTTAATTCGCTCTGCTCGTTAGTTTAAATCGATGATTTAAAAATCTTATAGGTTCAATACAATTTTTTTTAAAGATTGAACATAAAAACTTAAATTCTGAATTTATCTATGCACTAATTATACATACAATATATAGAGGATATAAAGGTTACCTTTAATAATTGATGAGATTCTTCACCCAAAAAAAGAACTTTTATTGGAGTGACTGACTCATCAGTCCTCTAGAAAAGGACCATATGCTTAATTGATTCCTAAAAAAAATGTATACTTTAGGATAGTTCACGAAGCATCTTTGTTGGCAATTTTTCGAAGTGGCCAACGAATAATGTATATCTTATTCTATGTAAATTTATCCTAAATTATTAAAAGGAGAAAAAAAGATGCCATGTAATTTAACATTTCGTAACACATTAAGCAACTGTGACAATTGGATTAAGATGGCAAATGATTAAAGCAGATGTGTATTTGATATCTTCATTATTTTGTTGTTAGTATACATGTTAGTGTCCTAGTGGCCTTGTATTTACACGTGCAACCCAATTGTTAATGTATTCCTGGCTAACAATTTCACCAAGTACATATTAATAATAATGCAATATTGACAACTATCAAGAATGCCATTGGCAAGTTTTTGTTTTTAAGCATAGAAAATTAGTTCATATGTAAATCAATGGGTCTCTCTTTAAGTTCAATTATAGTATTATTAATGATTAAGATTAAGAAATAAAGCACACATAGTCAAATGCTAATGTAAGAGTAATAAGTAATATATATAAGAGTCAAATGACAGTGGAGACATTTTATTTTTTTAAATAATAATAAAAAATAAGCAACAACAATATATTCACAATAATTTTATAAGTAAAGTTCGAAGATGATAAGATGTACGCAAATTTCAATCCTATCCTTGTTGCTGGTGGAATAATAGAAGAGCATGATGATGTAACAAGTGTGTACATTATTATTTCCCTCTAGCTAGTTAAAGATAAGGGAAGAAATAAATCCAATATTTTTTTTTTCTGAAAAAGGAAAAAGGCCATGAGAGTACTTCCATTTGATTCATGCCCATTGCCCAATCCTATTATGAAAGATAGCATTATGATTGATGGAAAAAAACCAATTTCAATGGGTGTAGTAGGGTAGAGTTGGAGGCTCTGCACTTTCTCTTTAGTTAGTTTTTAGACAAGTTGTTAGAGGGTGGGCCAATTACAACAAGGATTGCTTCTAAGAGAGTGAAGTGTGTCCTTATTAC
>JBCEWC010012094.1:0-16131 GCA_038996855.1 Solanum aculeatissimum
GCATTGTATCAATGCTGATGTTTATGTATCGACGTTTCTTAAAAAATAAGGGATTTTTAGTAATTTCAGAAAAAATTAGTATATATTGAGATTATGTATGTAAAGTATGAGATTTCTATAATTTTCCCTAAAAAGTACCCACCCAAATAATTTTCTCTATACACTATATAATAACTAGATAAAGCCCTAAACACACACAAAAAAGCTAATCCTTTATATATTTTTTTTCTAAATATTAGCCGGTATATGTTTCTTACACTGACTATTAGGGTTTGGCAAAAAATACTAAAATCAAATTATCAAATTGAATCGAAATTTTTAGTAATTTGATATTTGACAAGATATTCAGGAGTAAAAGTTTAGAATTACGATATTTGAGTTTGGGATTGGTATGAGACATTAATACTATTAAGTATTCGTTATTTTCCAAATACCGAATTATTTACTTAATCAAGGCTATACATCAATATGTCCATTACTCATTAGTACAAGTCCAAAGAAAAATTTAAAGACTAAACATAAATAATCCAAATATATATGGCTTTTATTAATTGTGTCAATTTATTTTTCTTGATGTCTTCTTACTTATTGATCTTCTATTATATCATGTCTTCACATAGAAAAATAAAAATAATTGAAGGAATAATATTAATTTTATAATACAATCGACTACAACTTCAATACGATATTATTAACTACCATACCAACCGAAGTTTGATTCACTAATTCCTGAATTACTGAACTAAAACTTAAGAATTCGATATTTGATATCTACTTTTAATTACCAATTACCAAATTATCGAACCACAAAATTTAAAAATATCAAATCAAATACCAAACACCTACCACCACCCACCCACACTAAAAAAAAAGAACATAAAGAAAAGTTATGGGCATCCATAAGTATCTTGAGTAGCCCATGCATGTACTTGGATAACATGGTGGCAGAAGGATATGCCTCTCTTACGCTTCTTGATAGAAAGAAAAAAGTCAAATGGTTCTGTCTCTATTTGTTTATTTTTAGGAAAAAGCTCAAATATATCATCATATAAATTTGATTTATTTATGCCATTTTTAATAGTGATATTGAAATAAAATTCATAATATATAGGGTCGGGTCTAACTAAATGCATGTGTCTGGTTTTAAATTTGATCTTCATTAAAATGTTGAGTCTTTTGTAATTAGTTGACGTAGACCTTCAATAAGAGGTTATATTGGCATAAATGATTTTGTAAAATCAAATATATTTTTTGTTAAAAAATAATGGCACAAACAAATTCTTTTTATAAAAACAATATCACATAAATATATTCAACTTTTAACAATTGACATAATTAAATCATTTTCAATAATTTGATGAGATATTTGATCATTTCCTCCTTTTTAAGTAGTATAAATATATGGGACTTTAGAAGTCATGTTTGAGATAGTATTAAGGGCATATTTTTAAAAAAGAATAGTATAGAGCAGTCTAAAGTCATTGCATGAAAAGGAGGAGAGAGCAATGAAGCCAAGGATGAATTGCCGGCATATGCATCATTACTAGGCAATTTTTGCCGGCAGTTTGTTCCTTGGCTAGGTTGGGTTCCTTTCCTTTCATGTAATGGTATGGACAGTGGCGGAGCTAACATTTTCATCAAGAGTGTTCGTATTTTTAGAATATGAATGATGATTTTTGTATCAAGGGTGTTCAACAATTAATGTATGTATCAAAATATTTATATTTAACCTATATATTCAAAAAAATTTTCCAACGAAGAATGTTCATCTGATCAGCCTTGGATGAATATAGCTCCGCCCCTAAATATGGATGAACATCTTCAATTAACTTTATTCTTACGCAATTTTGTTTTTAATGCACATAGATGGCAGATGGTCAGACTTGTTTTTAAACTGCGTGAAATAAAATATTCTTGTCTTTCCTTAATAGTTAGGATAAAATAAGTCGAGTTCATTATTAAATTGTCTTTAATTTCAAACGATGGAAGCTTAGCATTAGGTGATGACACATGCTTCTGATATTAAGATTAGTGTTTTTTCTATTTAAAAAAAAAAACCATAAAAGGCAAATCTATTCGAGGCAAACTTAATTCTTTATTTGTGATTCCTCCCTTAAGCTTGTTTCTTGCCGCCACTACTTTCCACATCAATCTTCTCATTTCCTTACCTTACTTTCTCCTTGCCCCTCACCATCATCACTCAGGGATCGTTTGATAGAGTGTATAAGAATTATATTAAATAAAATATATTAATAATATTTATATTAGTAATATATTTATTAGTAATGTTTACATTAATCATATATAGAATATTTTTATGCATTATTTAATTTGATGAAATACATTACATTAAAAAATTTATTTATGAAGATATCCTCCATATTTATGATGGAGAAAATGTGAAAAAAGATTTATGGTGGAAGATACCCTCTATATTAAAATCATTGCATTACTAATACCTAGAAATCTATGGTATTAGTAATACGCTCCTTAATACACAATAGAGTGTATAACTAATGCTTGTATTAGTTATACATAGCATGAAAAAGTTTACCAAACAAGGTATTACTAATACAAAGAATTAATGCATGCATTATTTTTCCCAATACGCTCTACCAAACGACCCCTGAAATCATCACTCTCTGCGTTTCAAAAAAAGACTTAATTTGATTTGACACAAAATTTAAGAAAATAAAGAAGATTTCTTTATTTTGTGATTGTAAATTAAAAATATGTAAAATGTATCCAAATGCCCTTTAATTTTATGTCTTAACATGCTATATAGAAAATTTGAAATAAAAATGTTATAAAAGAAAAGGTCATTATTTTTAAAGGAGAGGGAGTATTTTTATGCATTGACTCTCACTCTCTCTTGGTCACAATGACATCTTGTTCGCCAAAACCGCAATGGTTCGGGAAGCATTATGATGGAGCCACAAACATCTTTAAAATAACACTTTGTATACTATGCACTGTCTCTTCGTTTTCGAAAATTTGAAATCCTCCTTGCGTGTGTCGTCGAGCACTTTAATTTTGCTCTAGTTGGATTCAAGAACTACATGTACAGAGAATTATTTTATTTATTACTAGTATTTTGTAATTAAATTGAATAATGTGTTTATGGAATAAACAAAATTGATTTCCACATTCTTTCGTTCCTGTTAGAAATTGGGATACCAAAAGTTAGAGTAATATTATATTTGAAATGAAAATTTTGATTCCTACTTGTAATCGAAAAATTTCGTGCTTACATACTTTGGATGGAACTAGTAGTAATATTTGAAAACACTACAAGATAAAACTTTTTTTTTGTTGTTGTTGTTAGTTTTTAAGTCAAATGGATTGGGACATGCCCATTTATTGATAAAAACAAAATATAGTCTACCACATTTACATGCCTTGGACCAAACAGTGACCCGGCCATGCCCAAACTTAAATTAGGCAACAACTGAAAAGACAACATAAGCTTATTATCGAAATAAAACAAAGATAGGATATGTTGTTTGCTCCTATCACCAAATTCCTAATGAGGCTAAAGGCCATTATCAGTTTAAATGCTATCCATTAGACTTAAATATGACAAGATAAATTTTTTTATTAGTTAATTCTTTTTTATCTCCTATCCTTCCTTCAGTGAAGGATAAGAGTTTTGTACTTGTGTTAGTATATTGAGGTAAGGTCAAGTCCCCTATTCTATGTATTCTCATGATAGTTAACACCCTTGCTAACAAAGAAAAATTGATAATTTTTTTTTTAATAATTGTTTTGTGCTTATTACGTGTGTTTCTTTGCACAGAAATTTGTTAAAACTATTAAGCATGTTTGGAAAAAAAAGGAACTTGCTTTGGAGCTTCGAAGTTTGAGTAGAGCCCACGAAAAGTGATCACGATTAAGGAGCCTAAGAGTGTTACCAAAATACCACTAAATTTTTCTTCCAAACAAGTTTTCATGTTTAGTAAACGAAGACAACTTATTGGTGGAATATACTATAAATATAATAAATTATAGTTGAAAATAAAATGATAAAAATAAATAAATAATTCATTCAGCCTGAGGCATAGAAATCTTGCTCTCTTTAAGGAGATTCAAGTACGTTGCAACATAATCTACACCGATCCAACAATAATATTCTTGACTTGTTCGTTTTAGAATACAACATTCCAACAAAGTCGTATGATTCAAACAACTTGGGATTAGATGGCAAGGGTTTCAAGTTCAAACGCGAGGATTGACAGAGGTTTTATTGTTCTTCCAGTTTCCAGGTATGTACGGCTTCCTAAAGCTAGGACTGAGTCAGTCCACATACCCTTTCGTTGTTGATTCAAGTTCAGTAAAAACTATTGAGTATTGAAGAACCCTATGATTATAATCTTTGAGTTATTTGTAATTATTCTGAGTATTCATGCATATTTATGAATGAGTCAGTGAATTAATTGCTAGTTACATAATATTGAGGTATAGAATTTGCATTCTTTACTATGAGTCCTGAATTGCATCATTCTATATGACTACTGTTGCTTTGATCATATGGAGTCCATGACTGGGATTGTTTGAGTTGAGTAAACTGAGTATAATTGAGTATGAGGAGCATGCTTCATTTTAATTGCATGTACATCGAGCATCTTACTTGTATTATATGATGGCCGTCTGAGTTTGAGTCAAAATTGCATGCACGGTTGATTTCTTTGATTGGTCGAGTTGATGAGTACTGAGTAGAGATGAGATGAGGTGAATTCAATGAGGTGAGTTTGAGTGGAGTTACATGAGTATGTTTTAGTCTTGGAAGAAATATTGAGCACTGAGTTGGGCTAGAGGACAATACCCCAGATCTATATTTCCAACATAGGATAGTTGTGCAGTTAACTCTGGCAGGTCATGTCCCAAAAGATGGACATTCTCTTTGGATTCGAGAGAGAGTTAGGTTGACGTCCTTTATCTTGGCAAGTTTAAGATGGGCACGACAATGACGTTGGCATTGTTGTGCATCACCAAACTCATGGTGGTGGGAGTTATGTCAATTAGAGAAATTTCCAAGCAACCCTTGATTGAGCATTCCATATTTTAAAATGTGCTTCATAGAGCTAAATTTATTTTCCAAGCACGACTTTAAACTTGCATTATTTACTGAGTGGAGTTATGAGTTGATGAATTGAGTTCTGAGTTGAGTTGATTGATTTGAGTCTAAGCCTTATCTATTTCCTTGAGCCATTTTACATACCAGTATATTCTATGTACTAATGTCCATTTGGGCCTGAATCATTAATGATGCAGATACAGGTGATAGAGGACTTCAGTAGGCGCATCGTTGAGGTTCAGTTCCCTTTCACACACTGTTGGTGAGTCGTCCTTGCTATCCAGAGGAGTCATTCTTTTCATCTCATGTTGGTTATTTTTATTTCCTTTGATTTGGGTAGCCATGACTTGTCATGGTACCATCTAGACTTTAGAGGTAGAGACTTCATAGATATTGAGCACAAGATGGTTGAGTATTTATATTTTTTAAACTTTTTCATTGGACGTTATTTGATAAGAATTTTATCACTTTGATGTCTTTCATTTGAGTATTTTCTTCCGTTGTCGAGTAAGATGTGATGATGAGGCCAGGTGGTTCTCTTGGGAAATCAACAAAGGTTCTTTAAGTGTCAGCCACGCCAATGGTACCCTCCTGAGGCGTGATAGTTCGTCCTGATCTGGTTCACCTTCCGTTGAGCTGATGTCTCCATATGTACCTATAACTACATCTGAAAAGATAAGTGAAGTCTTATCTTTGGAAAATATTTTGGTTGATGATGTCTGCCTAGTAGATTTTTAGACGAGATGGGAAGATCTTTTCTCTGACAAACTTTTTCTGATGCCATGAAAGAAGTTGTACATATTTTTGATGTCGATGAAGGAGGCTTAGCTTCATTTCTATTCCGCAATGACACACCCTTTGAAGTTGAAGACTTAGATGACTGACTTCTTTATGACTTAACAAGGGAAGAAGAAGACTTATTTTGATCTTGTGTCGTAGAGTAGAAAACTTTAGATGATCACGCTTTGAACACTTTAAGGTAATTTTATTTTGTCCAACTATGTTTATTTGACCAACTAGCCACCAATTTGCATTTCTGCAAGTCATGAAAGGCCTATCAGGACGGGGTGGAATGATAACTGTAGAAGAGCTACCTAGGTGAGTATAGAAATCCCAAAGTTATACCAATTCTTGAAGATTGTCATTATATCGTAGCTCAATCAATTTACCTGGTAAGTCTTGGTTGAATTCGAATTGATGACTAAATCTATGAGAACTATAAGGCTCCATAATGAGGCAGTCATCATGTCTAATGATAAGATGACTTGATCAAAGATTAAAGAAATAATCGTTCCAAGAGCTAGACACGCTGCTATCTACAAGAGATAACTCTTTAGGCTGCAGCATGGCCAAGTGGTGAAGATGGTGAATATTCACATCATGAAATAGTCTTCGTGAACCTACAAGGTCAAAGAATTTAGCCATCCTCTCTCCATCAATCTTACACATGCGAGAACCATTATGATGACAATTATAATGGTAAGTGTCAAAATAAGCACCAATCCATCCATAGACATATTGTATGGGAAAATTTATGTCACTCGCTCTTAAGTTTGATGAAGACGACCTCTTTCAAGCTTTTGTAAGTACTTGCCAAGATACGAACTGCTAATGGAAATCTCTCCTTATGAGCCATTAAACTTGAAACTTTGAAGACACTAGGATGGATGTTGGCAAAATTCTTGGTAGGAAGGGCAAACTTACAAAGCCAACAAGCAAGAAAAGCATAAATTCATCTCTTTTCTAAGAGATCCCTCCATGCCTAATTCAATGAAAGGAGCATTCTCTTCCTCAGTTGGCAGTAAGAGACATGTCTATGTAGCCTGAAGGATTATGACTTGATCTTGGACTAGCTCGTTGTTTGAACAATCGTGGTGGTGGTTCTTTGTACCTCTCCGGTCCTCAGAACCAGAAACTCACCCAGTCACGGACAGAAACTTAATGAGACGCACCCTGTGCAAATTGATGAAATGTTGAAAATAGATAGGCACATGTTTTTGGAAGAAATGGCTCCCCTTGTGGATTTGCTTGTGTCAATTCTTGGGCTGAAGAGACGACTTCATTATAGAAAGCTCCATGAACAGGAAGTCCTCCAATCATGTGCATATCCCACAATAAAATAGAGAGCTCTCCAATACAACACACATAGTATTGGTTGATGAATGCCAAAGTTCACAAAAAGCCCGCAACACGTTTTCATTGACGTTATACATAAATAAGGAGGCAAAAATAGAATCATACACCTTGATATGCTCCAACACCTCCTTATTATGGCTAAGAACATCCTCCTCCTATTCCCAGTAGTGAGTCGTGTATTGAATTTTTCCAAAACAAGATGGAGGATAACTCCACGTGGTGAGACCTTAATCGAAAATTTTGGGCGAAGTAGCATCTGTTGCCTTGTCATGCATAGATGATTGCATAATAAAAGCAATGGCATTAACAAGCTTATTGAATTCGGGAACACCAATTTCCTCTTTTTTTGACCATTGGATTAGATGAAGGGAGTCGTTAGGTGATCCTCTATCGAGCAAGAAGGCATCAATCACTAGATGGTGGACTGCCAAAGTAAGAACCTTGGCATGTGAATCTTGCCTGTCGTTTGAAATCTCAAGTTGAGATAAGGCGACTTGAGATCACGAAAGTTCATCTTTCTCGTGGAAACATGCACCTATATCCTCTACGTTTGAAGACCTGCCAAAAAGGATTAACAAAAAGATGAGATTTGTGAGGGGGCAGAAGCCTGATGAAAATAGCATATTAGAATTTATATGTTGAAGTTTAGAAAATCACCTGGGAAGATTTAGGGACAATCAGATTTTCATTTTCATGTTAGATGTAGACTTTCAAATCTACTTTCCAGCACTGCAAACTGCTCGTAATTTTGATATTCCTCAGTTATGATATGATGATTTTCGTGAAGTTGCGTAAAGCTGAAATTATCAGAGAACTAGAGCTTAAAGGTAGTTTTCAAAAATTTTCCTGAGATAATTTAGAAATAATATTATTCATATTTGCATGAGATATATCCCTCCGAGTCTACTTTCCAGCACCGCAAACCGCTCACGATTTTGATGTTACTAAGTCAAGATATGCTGGTTTTCATGAAGTCGCGTAAAGCTGACATAACCAACAAACCAGAACTCAAAGGTAGTTTTCAAAAAATTACCTAAGATAATCTAGAAATAACCTGATCGTTGTTTCTGTGTGAGACGTATCCCTTCAAGTATACTTTCCAGTATCACAAAGTACCGCTCATGATTTTGATATTCCTAAGTCAAGATATGATAATTTTCGTGAAGTTGCGTACAACTGAAATTACTAGCGAACCAAAACTTAAAGGTAGTTTTCCAAATATTATCTGAGATAATTTAGGAACAATCTAGTCATCATTTTCACGTGAAATGTAGCCCTTCGAGTCTACTTTTCAGTGCCATAAACCTCTCATTATTTCGATATATAGAAACCAAGATATGAAGTTTTCTGTAAGCCTGTGCAAAGTTGATACAACCATCAGAGAGCTGAAGTTTTCTTGTTCTCGCAAGCCTATTCTTATGCAGCAAATTGATGGTATTTTATCTTTGGCTTTGACATCTTTATGTAGACTTACGAATGGAGGAATCCCTTTTGCTTTCAACAAGGAATCAACTCAAGAATTGTTTTTCATAAAGGTCTGTTGAACCCAGAATCCTAATCCTAACACTAATTGGAAAATTAAAAGAGTACTTAATGGAGTAAATGGTTGAAGGCAGCCGACTCATCATTGGTATCATTTTTAATGTGTGTGTGTACATATATATACATATATACATAAGAATAAAAGGACTACAAGTCTGGATAAAAATCAAACGTAGCACATTTGGTGATTAGTCCTTGTCTCATTAACATCTAAGAGTGCCGAAGAGTAATTTCATGCCACAACTATAGGCTAAGTGGAAAATATTCAATTGATTATAAGTGGAACATCTGGCCAGGATTGGGTCGGATCATGCTGCTTTTCTTTTGTCCATGGAGCAGGGGGTCAATAGATACATGATACCTTTTAGGTTCCTTAATGTTTGGACTAAAAATGGTGACTTTAAGGCAGTAGTGAAACATAACTGGTTGTCTGATGACAATATTAATCCTTATCTATTATTTAAATATAAAATCAAGAGGGTTAAAGTAGCTTTGACAAAGTGGAATAAGCAGACCTATGATAATATTTTTAATGAGTTAATGATCAGAGAAGACATTGTTACAATAAAAGAGAAGCTGTTTGAGGAAAATCCTACTGTAGAAAATAGAGAAGTTCTTTAGAGGGAACAAGAAGAACATAACAAATACTTGTATTTAGAAAAATCCTTTTGGAGACAAAAGGAAGGTTTTGAATGGTTTGAAAAAGGGGATAGAAATACAAGTTTTTTCATAGTACTATCAAAAGTAGAAGAAAGAGATTACATCTTAAAAGAATTCAGAACAGTGAGGGTTCCTGGCCAGAAGATGAGTAGGAAATAGCAACAGAGGCAGTGCGGTTCTATACAAATCAGTTTCATCAGGAAAGAGACTCCACCTCATTTTCACTACTGAGACACATTCCTAGCAGTATAACAGAGAAGGACAATGAAGGCATATGCAGAGATCCTACCTTTCAAAAAGTGCATAAACCTTTGTTTAATTTGAATGGGGGTAGTACTTGAGGACCTGATGGATTGACAAGTGAATTCTTTCAAACCTATTGGGATATAATAGGTCAGGACATTTTGAGAGTGGTACAAGAGTTTTTTTTTTTTTTATGGTAACTCTTTACCTAAGTCAATTACAGACACTAACTTGGTATTAATTCCTAAGAAAGAAGTAGTTAATTCTTTTGCAGATTTGAGACCAATTAGTTTGAGTAATTTCATCAACAAAATCATATCAAGGATTATTCATGTTACGCTCCAAGGTTTTCTACCTAGATTAATTTCTTCTAATCAATATAGTTTTGTGAAAGGGAGAAGTATCATTGAAAATGTGTTATTAACACGAGATTATTACTTATATCCGGAAGAGGGGTAAGTCTGCAAATGTTATTATCAAACTTGATATGGCTAAGCATCACGACCCGATTTTGAGGGTGATGACACTTATTTATATCCCACCAACCTAGGCGAATCACAATAACATAATATAAGGTAATGTGAAAACTTAAACAACATAACATTTAACAATAACAAGGCTATAAAACACATCCAACTAAACTATGTCAGAACTAGTTGTTATAAGGAACAAGCCTCTATTACATCAGAATAAGAGGAATTAATACAAATCTCAATAGTATTTGTCTTTCAAAATAGAACAAAAATTAATTGTAATATACGACAGTCTTGAGAGTATGTTGGAGTAACAAGCAACTACCTCTCAGCAGTCAATAGCTCGGTCCTCAAGAAGGAGATGAAGAAGAACATCAATAGCATCCGGACTCTCTACCTACACACATGTGTAGAAAACCAGGGTGAGTACCAAGGTACTCTGTAGGCCTAATCACTTGTAGAGAATAAAGAACTAAACATTCCTTCCATCCCAAACACATACCTCCGAACTACAAAATCTGCACGTAGGAAAGACCAACATATAAAATACAGGCAACATAACAATTACGATCTCATATCACAGTGTCTCAATAGCCCAACTTCACAATACACAAGGCTCTAGTCATTCAACATATATCACTACCTTTTAATATTTCAATCTCAACAATATACAAGATTTAAATAAGTCAATATATCACACTTGGTTCACATGTCAACTTTAAGAAAGGAATGATATGAAATGAAATTAATGCTATGAACTGCAAAAATAAAATGCAATATCAAGTAAGTCATGATGCAGGTTTATCCTACGATACACTTTCACTGATATAATCAGTTTGGAACCCATGGGGGCTACACATAGACCATGTATCCACCGAACCTATTTCCCTTCAACATTTACTTTTATATCTTAGCCATAACCATTTTCCTTCAACTTTTCATCATCAATGGAACATTAAGCAATTCATGGCATCATGGCACAATAATCACTTTCACAAGTATAAAAATAGACAAGATGTCCATATTATATCATTTATGCAAAATCATTAATCACTTTTATTGTTCTATCAACACTTGAGTCATCTTCAACACTTTACATAATAATCACAATATAATATAGCTCAACTCTTTCAATTATCCTTAGTCATCAAAGCTTAGGATAATTCATCATTTGAGTCCCCATTTCACAAGCATTTAGTTTCACAAGTTCCAACAACATCTCAATATAAGCATTTAGCTCATTATTTCACATCAAGTAATTCTTTTAACAAATCTACGTAATATGATTCAAAGTTCAACAATTGAAACATCATGAACACTTTGACATTATCAACAATGGCATCACAAACCTATTTCATAATATCAACTCACAAGTCTAAGTCAACATCAATAGACATTATTTCATAATTGAAGTCATGCATATCATCATTTCCACCTTCTTATTATCCAAATCATATCCACTAGAATAGTTCACTGACTCCCAAGTTTCACATTGAAAGGAAATACTAAGTTCAATAAACTCAACAAGGGTTAGAGTCCACTTGCCTTAATTTAACCAATAATAACTCCACTGACAATGCCTTCCCCTTTCAAATCAAATTCGAATCACCACAATCTATTTTGAAACGAATTCACAATCAAAAAATGAAACTAACAATATCAAAATCAAGCAATTTAGAAAAAAGGGCAAAATCATCCAAAAAGTCAATATTGAAAATTCATGACGAAATCTAAAATTTTTTAAATGAAAATGTTCCTCTCATGATTAGAAAATCACTAGTGAAAATCAATTCACAAATAGAGTTGAAATGGCGTCATAATCATCAATTTCATAAAAATATCAAAGTTCATGAAAATCCTCAATTTCCTCAATTGAATCTTCCAAATTTGAAGTTGAAATCAAGGAATAATTAATGGGTAATTATAAGGGAAGTGGAAAATACATTTTTCAATCAAAAGCCTTCAAGAAATGAATGAAAAGTTGTGCTAGATGAGCTCCTAAGGTTTGAAAATGGCGTAAATGTTCAAAATAAGAATGTAGGGGTTTGAAAACTCCCCTATGATGTCTCTATAGCGTCATAAGTGTCGCAAAAGTGACATCCAAAAATAACTCGGCCTTTGCTATAGCTACCTGTTAGTCGCTATAGCGGATTCGCTATTGCAAAGGACACTTCGTTATCGCAAAGACTACCTCGCTATAGGGAGGTCACAATAGCGGCCAGGCCCTTCGCTATATTGAGGCATACACCAGAACACAACAAAAACACTTTCAAATAATTCCAAGACTTGGAATCAACCCTCGAGAGTCATTTGAAACTCCGTACACACAAATCAAATATGTATCTCCACTAAATTTGACGTTCCAAACTCAATGGAATTGTTAGAAATTAAATCTGAGGCCTTCTTGACCCCGAACCCGATTAAGCGCCTTAATTCAAACTTAGGCCAGTTTAAAATATCAAAACAACATTGGGGCACTAAAAAATTATGGCAAAGCTATTTTTAGCACTAAAATCACCTCCCGAGACTATTAGTACAATCAAAAAACTGATCTGAGCACCATAACTTAAAACATTGATAAAAGTTAATCCAAACTCAAACTTTTACTCAACTTCCAATTTTGGACAAAAAATCCACATTACAACACCAGATTTGATTTCGATAACTCTTCTAGACTAATTTCTATGTTTTGGAACTAATGAAATTGACTAAATGTTTTTTCGACACTTGAAACTCCGAATGACTCAAAAATTTTAAAATTAGGCAATTCAAACTGCAAAAATCTAATCTTTGGCAAAAAGCTCAATTTTTACATAGAACTTTTGAAAACCAACTTTTAGAATCAATTCAACTTGACTCACGGACACTAATTGAAGGGGCAAAATAGTAATTTTATAAAAAAAGTAAAAAATAACATTCTGGGTCATTACATCATCCACTACTAAAAATAATGTTCATCCTTAAACATAAAGTAAGGAATGCATTTGAAGCCTTGAATAGATGAGGATAGCGGGTCCGCATGTTTGACTTAGTATCCCGAGTAGCCTCTCCTATAGGTCGGTATTGCCATTGAACCTTTATCGAGGGGATCTCTTTTGTCCTCAGCTTTTGGACCTGCCTGTCTAGAATAACTACTGGCTCCTTCTCATAAGTCAAGTCCAGACCTAACTCGATTGAATCACTGGATATCACATGAGACTCATCGGGGATATATCACCGCAGTATAGACATATGGAACACCGGATGTAAGAACTTAAAATAGGCGACAAGGAAAGTCTGTAGGCCACCTCCCACTCTCTCAAGAATCTTATAAGGAGCAATAAATCTAGGGTTGAGCTTGCCCTTCTTCCCAAACCTCATGACACCCTTCATGGGTGATATCCTCAACCAAACTCGGTCACCCTCCAAGAACTCCAAGGGTCGAACACACCTATTGACATAACTTTTCCAAAGACTCTAGGCTATTAGTAACCAACTCTGAATCAACCAAACCTGCTCTATGGAATCTCTAATCAAGTCCATGCCAAGGCTATCTAATGCAAGAGAATTACACCAACTTATGGACGATCTATATCTCTAGCCATAAAAAGCCTAAAAAAGAGTCATCTGGTTGCTGGAATGATAACTATTATTGGAAGCAAACTCCTCCGAGGGCAAATACTGATCCCATCTAACACCGAAGTCAATGACACCTGCTTGAAGCATATCTTGTAGCACTTGAATAGTCCTTTTAGACTACTCATCTATATGAGGATAAAATGATGTACTCTCAAGTCTAATTGGGTGCCCAATCCATGTTGTAGGAGCCTTCCAAAAATGGGAAATAAATAAAGAACCTCGGTCCAACACTACAAAAATTGGTACACCATGAAGCCTCACGATTTGGTTGATGTATAACTGAGCCAATCTCTCTACCATGAACCTGAGTTTGATCGGAATGAAGTGTGCATACATGGTCAAACAATCCACAATAACCTAGATAAAGTCAAATCCACCCACAGTAGTGGGTAAACCAACTACGAAATCCATCATGATCCGCTCCCATTTCTAAGTAGGAATGGAAAACCTTTGGAACCTGCCCCATACCCTTTGATGCTCACACTTGACCTATTGACAGTTCAAACACTTGGACACGAAATCATGTATATCCCTCTTCATGCCTCACCACAGTAGTGCTGGCTCAAATCGTGGTACATCTTCGCTACCCCAGGGTGAAAGAAAACTAGCACAATGAGCCTCCTCAAGTATGACATTATCACGTCACCCATCTTAGACACACAAATCCAACTCCCCATCCTTAAAACCCCATCGACATCAAGTACGACCTCCTTGGGCTCACCCTTAGTCACTTTGTCTCGAATGAGACACAACCTCTCATCCTTAAACTGGTGCTCACGGATCTAATCCATCAAAGGTTATCGGTCCTTTAAGAAAGCTAGCACACCATCCTTATCAAAACACTGAAGCCTCACTAACCAGTTGGCTAACCTTTGAATGCCTCTAGCCAAGGGTCACTCCTCTACCCGTATGGCTTCTAGGCTTCCCATGCTGGAAATCTTCCCACTCAAGGCATCAACCACTACATTGAACTTTCCCAAATGATATAGAATGGTCAAATAATAGTATTTTAGAAGCTTAATCCATCTCCTCTGCCTCATACTCAGGTCCTTCTAATTGAAAATATATTGTAGGCTGCAATAATCAGTAAATATCTCATAATTAACCCCATATAAATAGTGCCGACACAACTTTAAGACAAATACAAATGCTACAAACTTCAAATCATGGATAGTATAGTTTTTCTCATGGGTTCTCGATTGCCTTGAGGCACAGGCAATCACTTTCCCCTTTTGCATCAACATGGCTCCTAAGCCAACATTTGATGCGTCACAATATATAGTGAAGTCAACACCTTGCTCTGGCAAGGTCAAGATGGGCACGGTAGTCAATAAGCCTTTAAGCTTTTAGAAGTTCTCCTCACACTCCTCTACCCAAACAAATGCTAAATTCTTGTAAGTGAGCCTATTTCATGACCTGAAAGTGGGGCCTAGATGTGACATGGCGAAGGAGAACCCAAAAGTCCTCGATCAAACCATCATAGCATCATCACTCACATCATCGGTTCAGAAGCGCAAAAGTAAACACATAATACATAAGCTGTAAGGGAAACGAGGCTTTGGACTCAAGTTATTAGGATGTTGCCGGGAATGGGATGAACATGAAATCACATAGCACATAGCAAGTATTTATAAAGGGCGGGTAAGTAGGACTCAAGCTATGGGGGCATACTGGGTTAGGGGACTTTCCACATAAACACATTCCCAACATTCACAATCCCAAAACATAATCATAAGCATAATCGAAGCAATATTTCCATAAATCATTCTCAATACTCATAATAACCAACAAGTCAAGGTATAATGTACAAGAGTCGATTTGTCCAACATGACCTCTACAAAAGATAGAGCGGGGCCTCGACATAGTTTTGAGGCTCATCCTCAATACAAAAGTAAAGACAATAAACAATAATAGAAAGATAGGAGGTGGCTATTGCCCTTGAACAAAAGGGGCTCACCACAAGCTAGTAACTCCAAGGATGTCACTCATCGTCCGCCGGAAGGTAGAAGTCGTCACCGGTCCCTACATGGTTAGAACATGTAGATAAAGAGCAATGGTTAGTACAAAATATGTACTAAGTATGCGGGCATGCAATGCATATGACAATATAGTACGAACAAACGAGATGACAAGGGGACAAGTGATACGAAAGGAATAGACATAGCTAAAGGAGGAATATAACAATATGCTATGCCATGAAGTATGAAATGCAACCTAAGTTCATATCATAGCGGGGATGTTTCCTTAATCGACAACGGAGAAGACCCGAGAGAGCTACTACTTGGATCTGGACTACTTGCCAGGTAAACCCTAGTCAACCCTTCAATAAGGGGATACATAACAAGTCAATCCCAATCTAGGAAGATATCCCATGTTGGCACATGG